>JAVVLW010002480.1:0-88000 GCA_034401795.1 Chaetoderma sp. LZ-2023a | reverse complement strand
CTTAAGGGATAATTAAGCAGGTCTATAAGCATCTAAACTGGAAACTGCATCACACTGTAAGAAACAGGTACTACTTGGGAATAAGTGGTTCCTGGTAGTAAAGTTGATTGGAAACCAATGATCTTGGGATGATAGTGATGAAGTTTGTGTTCATACCTTATTATATATACTTGCTCTTTTTTCTTTCACGTCAAAAAGAGGGTGTAAAGAATTAAAACTGAAACCTTAATTAAAATATTTAGGTGGTCGTACTAAACATGGCGTTACCCGGGGAACATCTGGGGCATGTTCTCCCGCCACCCTGTGACATCACCAAAAAGTATAAAGGGCAGGATTCTCACTCAGAACTTCAGCTTCCCTTCAAACTCGACACTAGGGAAGATCACTGACAATAGGCCTCTTTCATTGTCACAAACCAAATTCAGTCTCTTAAGAATGTGCCGTAACAGTTATTATATTTATGAAGAGTTCGAAAGTTTCACAAAGTCAATATTAGGTTGGTGCCGTACACTGAACAATGATAGGATAGGATGTCGTTAGCAATCGATTTGGTGATGTCGGCGACCTCTGATGATGAGCTGGCCCATGCACAACCTGTCGTACACATGCGTGAATGGGCCCCTCCAGGAGGTGGGCCAGCATGCGGCCATAGTTTTAGAAGTAACGCTGAACAAAAACATCATATTGACCACGACCATCTGTTGCAGCGGGATTATTTCCCGGAATGCAATACTATTTTCTCTGTTCGCCATTTTGGCACAACCCATGCAGCTGTAGCACGGATCGATCGGTTGGGTATGAACTGTCCCAGCACAGCTGGATGTGGGACGACCAAGCCGGGTACGTTCCAAGCAAGCCCCCCCCCCCCTTAGTAGGATAGTACGCATGTATAAAGCCATATAAGACAGGTTTCTAAAATGACTAAGTCCGTGAGATCGCGTAGCATGCATGCACGTGCGTCAGAGCTTCCGTGACAACGCACATCAGCGTTGGGAGAGAATGCATCTTAAGATGTACCGAATTGGTGAATATAATTTCCTTAAATTATACCTTCCTCGTCGTTGTTGGTGGCTATCAGGATCGGAATGAAACGAGGAATCCAAAACAGTTTACCATTTAAAAATTGGATCAGAAATGACCGAGTTATCCTTGTTTTGCTGCCTAAATTATACTCAAAATATTGAAAACGTCATAAATGTGTGCATGTACTGAGTGAATGGGGAGGATGTCCACCACGTGATGATGTCCTTGCCTTTGGAGCTCGCACACTGATTGGCTACAGACCGCGCATTGATTGGCTGGGCATTCTACCGATGACGTCACGAGTGGTATAAAAGGAGCTCAGAATCAAGAATCGGGACCACACTTCGATGAGAGAGAAAGGTAGTAGGTTGGGGGCAAGACGTGGGCAACTACTTACTGAGTGCTGGTTTCCCGATAACCGCAGCAGTGCCTCTCGGATTTGAGATTTGAGATCTTAGTCTCTGGCATACAGCCGCTGCATCCGCATCCACACTTTTGAATGCTCTCGGGAAGATATCACCCGCGGGCAAATAAATAAATAAAGAAGAGTCTCTCACTTTTGACAACTTCAGAGGAACCTTTCTGCGGATGGACCTTGCGGCTCCGAGGTAACAGCTTCATAGTATGTAGAACGTGTGGTGATTCTTGGTGGACGACTCGTCAGATCTGCCGGACCACGCTGAAAAGTGGTGACCAAATTCCGCGCAATGTGTCATGTGTGATATTTAACTTTTTGACCACAGTCTAGTGGGACATTGCCTGGTGCACTGCAGGAGCTATGCGGTGCAGCGTGTATTGTGTACACAGATGATGCACATGCATTATATAACTTTCAACTGTAGCCCTTCATTACTACAGGGCAGCTTCCAACTTCCGCTACAGTACGGAATTTTCAACACTGTTAAATTAAGTTGTGTAAATTAATATGACTATCTACTGGACATCCGCATCCGCAATCGTTCTCCTTCACCGTCTTTGAGAGAGAGCCGCATCAACAGTTCATCTGCGGATATTTCCCAGCAACTTCAGAATTGCGCCATCTCGCGTACATCATCTGTGACGCATCATCTGCGGTGATCTATCAACCTTTTCCATACCGATGACTAATAGGTACTCACCTAACTGTATTTTTGTATTATTGTATTCATATGTTTCTTTACAGGTACTAGGGACTAATAGGTACCGACAGGTCCTCTGTGACCGCATTTTATAGTTTATGTCTGTAATGTATATTATTTTTATTTTGTGCTTAGGACTAATGAGCACTGCATGGTCGTGTGACCTTATTGATTGTTAATGCTGTGATAGGTGGTTATATATATATATATATATATATATATATATATATATATATATATATATATATATATATATATATATATATATATATATATATATATATATATATATATGGCAGCAGCCATCCTAGTTACTTGTTTTGTTTATATTATATAAAATACGAAGACCGCAGTATGCTAGGCTACACCATACAGCAACAATAATTCCGCACCACCTTTTTCCCCAGCATCACTTTTTCACTGAGATCACTGTTCATGTTCTCATTATGCCAACCTGACATGTGATCGACTAAACCTGGCTATTTTATCTCGATATGATAGGTTTAAAAGTAGTTAGGGACAATCGCTCTTTAGGAGACACTTGTGTAAGCCTCTTTCCCGGATGTAGCGGATATGTAACACCGCACACTGGTTAGTTAGTGTAAATTGTCCATGTACCTTAGGGCCTCCTTATCAACATATGAGTGATTGTCTCTGTCTACGCTCCTCCAGCCGCAAGGCTTTATAATTGTCTGGACCTCCCTTCGACACGTTGGTGTGATCCGACTCTGGGAACTATTGGGGTTTCCGAGCAGTGAAGACCAAAGTGTCGATTCCGCAAACATCCCCTCTGTATCTTCGGATACCAGTTTAGATATCCATGCCAAAGTAGGAAGCACTGCGAAACCATATTATTTTAACCAGCCAGCAGTGCATCCCTTGGCATTTTAAGATAGCCCTAACGACAGGTAAATGTTAGTTCCCGGATTGGGATCTCACATGATCCGCCCCTGACACATCAGGTGATGGACAGGACACAGATCTCCCTCTAATCATTCACAGTGACTGGGTGTGGTCTTGTAACCCTCCACGCCCTCATGGGAAGGTCCCTATCGTTGGATATCTGTCTCCTCCTCCCCACCATTGAACATATATGTGCTTTTCAATTGCTTATGTAACTATGACCTGTCCTAGTGATGTTGTATGTGGTTGCGGTGTGGTAAGTAACAGGATCGTTATACGATTTTGGAGCTGTCACACCGTGACATGACCGCATGCTGTCTATCTGAGGGGGATGCTCCGTAAGGTGACAATATGGAAACAGCATTTCCGGCAGTCAGGCTCATGTATTAAAAGATAGGTAGAAATCTCTGCCACTTGCGGCCTAAGCATGAAACATTGACCTAACAACTAAATGTTCGTTTAGGATCTAGCCGAAGGACTGCATAAATAAAGCGGCAACTGCCAATATAGTATCTTTAACCTACATAAGGTGATGGTGTTGAATTCTACAGAAATCATCCACCCCATCTTCACGTAATACAGCGTGCATCACAATAACTTATAATTTTACTGGGTTGACTCACACTACACACTTAGCATATGTTTGAACAAGAGAGTGCCCCTTTTTGCCAGATCTCTCTTCCTCAGCTCTGGCGTTGAAGGCATTTTCCTGTGACGGAGGCACTTTCCTCTCGCAAATAAGAATATTGTTAGGGTATAATGGTTTATATTAAGCTTAATAAGTGACCGCATAGGCCTCTCCATTGCAGGGATACCTCGCTGATTTAACGAGGACCATGATAGGCAAGCCACCAACTTAGTTCTATGTACTATATTTTCTCTCTCATACTAGCAAACGAGTAGCATTGTTTGTCTGTATTTATATTATTTTAATTATGTCTAGACTCCTAAATGGACCACCTTACCGGTGACATGAACAGTTGAGATGAGATGGTGTGGTTCAATCTCGGCTGTAATGGTTGCACGGCCCAACTGGAACGTTATCGTTCCACCAGTGCTAGAAGTCGGTCTTTGTATTATCTGGAGAGATGCGAGACAAGATCCATAACTCCGAGAACCGAAGATAACCAGCCAACCCGCACATCATGTATTTGCGGTGCTGCAGGATGGAATAGACGGAGAGACCAGCGCATACTCTCAGAGGCTACACAGCAAGTGCCGCACATCCTCTGATAAATTTAGTTAGAGGTGAAGAAACCCAGGACTGTGCCACTCTCGGGCCACAAATAGCACTCCTCACACCGCAATGGGTGGTTTACGGATGATCGAAGAAACGGTGAAAGCACTCGCTAACCACCATGTCGATGAAGAAAACCAAGCCAGTGCTTGTTTCCATCATCATTCCAGCCACGTTGGATGAATTACTATCTTCTCCAGGCGATCTTGTGATAGTAATTGAACCGGAGCTGCATTTGGCGGACATCCCTATATTAGCGCTGTTGACGTTGGCGCCGCCGCCTCCTAGTGTACAAACTTTATCAGATCCATCCATTCATAAACCTACTTCACCATTGAAACCGTATAGTGGCAAGAAGCGCTGTATAGCCTTGACAGCTCCTGGAACACCAATATTCGTGGTATCCTGGACCACAACAAATCGTCTTCTCCTCGCCACGCAACGTCATCAAAAGACAGTCTCTGCCACAGCGCGAAATCCAGAACACTCGCAGATCACCACCATGCACAGCACCACGCTGCCTCCATCAGTCCCAACTAGCATCACAGCGACACCCGGCAGCACAATGACGAGCACGTCAGCCACCAGCACCACACCAACAATACCACGAGTCAGCAGCAGCATCGCGACACCAACAACACCACGAGTCAGGACTACATTCACCAGCACCATCGCGACGCCCACAGTATCTGCACGAACCAGCCACCATCAGCAGCGCAGCAACACAATCTCCGCATTCAGCACGACGGCGACCAACTACCTCCACACCACGCGTCACCAGCCTCATCATCCAGACACCACTCGTTCCAACACTCTACCTCAACAGAACGGCGACAACAGCAACCGGCGATGTGATGGAACTGAACATTTCAGCGTCATGACAGACCTATACAAATGTGATGTACAATGACCAGTCGATCAAAACGTATCTGGACTTCTATGGACCATAATCAATAAGTTAATTGGCCACGTATAAGGACTGGAAATAACTGATAATGTTAACAACTTAGGTTTTATATTATTAATTACTTTTATTATTATTATTATGCTAGAGTAATTGTAACCTACCCCAGAATGGCGAGTCGGTGTTCTGAGTAACTTGAAATTGTTACGGCGTAATTTATGTATAACCGTGCCATCCCAGCAAATCGGCTGGCACTGCTCGGAACTTTAAATCTTGTAGATATATATTTTTATTATTATTCTCTTTGTAAAAAGATTTGTATTAAAGGGATGGCGAGAGCCATTCGTGTGGCTCCCAAAAAGAGCCACACTAATAATTCAGGTACGTTGGAGCCTGGCGTCCTCAGCGTGGTGAATAATTACCTGCCGCTGAAGGAGGATGTTCTCACAAACTACTGTAAGGTTGTAAACCAATAAAGTCTGCACAACACAAAAAAAAATGAAAAGAGCCAGGGCCTAAGAAACCCGGGCCAAAAATTAAACAGCTATCCCATCTCTTTGCACGGCTATGTGCCTATCTTTTATAACCACGCACCTCACGTGCCACTCTATTCTCATGGCTACATGCCAAACCTGTGAAGTCCCCTAGCGCTCACCTTACAGTGTGCGATCTGCTTCGGTGATATCCCTCGACCCGTGGTGCCAAGCTAGGAGGGGTGGTATAGCATGAATCACTCAGTCGGGTACGAACCGACACGGGTTAACCGGGTACGAAATGACACGATCTGAGATGCTCCAATCATGCCCCCATTAGTTCTATAAGCCAGCGTGTGTAGCCACAGAAAAGAGAGCCTAGACTGATAGAGTCCGTAAGAACGCCTAGTGCGCATGCGCGCCAATAAGAGATAACCTACCCACGCTGCACTGACAGTGTGTGGAATGGCATTCTTATGTCTATAGTTGCCTGTATTTTGGGAAATCCTTAATACTAGGCCCTATTCATCCATCTTGGTATGAATCATTACCAGCATTCGTTGAGATGAACGAATCCGTTTACAGAACTGAAATCGGCCCAGGAATGGCAGCGATATCACGGAAATAAGAATTGGCCTTTTAATTCCTTTAAGTTAGTTTAGATTGCTATCGCGCATGTGTTGGTAGGGTGACGGTAACGTGACATCATAAACATGTGTTGCTCTCACATTATTTCATCCACTTGGTATGCGATGATTGGTTGAGCTCTCCTATGGTGACTGCTGATTGGTCACCATATAGTATATAAGGAGTCACACTGGCTGCATTCCTCAGTCGGGTCGAGGCATCAGACCGGTGTGGAAGACATTCCTATAGCTTACCATGCAGAGCTCATCTAATGCAACCTATACCAGCATAAGCTGTATCCGCCACTGAGGCCGGGCAGGGAAGATGGCACCGATGGAACACTGCCAACACACCAGTTTTTGGAACCCCTGTTCAGGGGTTATATAACAACTAAATATTAGGTCACCCTTGCCAACTATCCCCGTGACCTGTTGGTGATGCCAACTCTTTTGGTCAATAACATCAAAAAGAACATGTGAAACAATTGGCTTGTTCTGATATCTCGCCAAACCTGCCGTACCATGCCAAAAAGTGGTAGATAGAAACATGCACGTATCCAGTGCCTCTTCAATGTTTTGACCACTCTTCTCACTGCGAACATTGCTTTGGGCTCCGCTTCTGAGCTAAACGGCGCTGATACTCTTGTACCGTAACCATTATAAACTCAGTCTCTTCAACTTATAGAGACATCTTGACCACAGCACCAAGTTCTTGTGTGCATCAACCATTGCAGTAAATTAAACTGTGTAACTTTTGTGCTATTATTTTGGTGCCAATGACAATGAAGCGCCAACTACAGCACTGCTTCCTGAGGACCGCGCCAACAGACACCTGGACCAACATGCTCTGATGACTAAGAGGCGCCAACAACCTTTTGGCTAACATGTGCTGATGACCAACAGGCGCCAACAACCAACTGTGCCATAAATGAACACTGCTGATACTAATAGGTGCTTATTTTTATTGTAACATAGTTATTTTCTTTTCATTTGTGCTGATTATAAGTAAGCGCCGTAGGTCAGCCAGACTTAATTGTACTGCATAAATTGTAGTACTGCGAGCGCTGTTTAAACTCTGTTAAATACATTCTCATTTTGTTAAGTTAAATAGTAATATATATATATATATATATATATATATATATATGTATTTTTATTTTATTGACGCACTGGCAACGTGCGGCTTCAATTTCAATGTGCTAACTTAGCCGACAGTCATGCACCCATTAGTTTAATTTGTTGATCACCATCTCCCGGTCTGGGGATCGAACCGCCATTCTGCAACTCCGCATAGCATCAGCAACCAGACATCTTTCCACTGGACCACCGCGCCAAGACTGTATGTATGTATGTTTCAGCTTTTAGTGTGATATTCGGATCATGATTGTTCAGAATGGCTAAAAATTCATTAAATGCCTCTTTAGTATGTTGCCAGATCATGAAAATGTCATCCAGGTACCTGCGGTAAATGAGTGGCTGATTTGGACACCTTTTGAGTGCTTCCTTTTCTCACTCAGCCATGTAAAGGTTAGCAAAACCTGGGCTGAAACGCTTACCCATTGCGCAGCCACAAATTTGTTGCAAAATTTCACCAGCAAATTCAGTCATTGCCTTTCAGACTCAGCTCCAATAGAGCTATTACTTCTCTGTCGGGCCTGTTGGTGTCGGGGTAGTCGGCAAATGCTCTACGAATTGAATTAAGACCCTTTTCGATATCAATGTTTGTGTACATAGCATCGACGTCCATCGTAATTAAGAATGAATTTGGAGGGACCGAGATCTTAGAGACCTGGGCTAGAAAGTCTTCAGTGTTTTTCAGATAGCTAAAATGTCTGTTTGCAATTGGCTGAAGATGGTAGTCGATAAATTCACTAATCCTATATGATTCCGAACCACAATCTGAAATAATGGGTCGCCCTGGTGGAGTCATTGGGTCGGTCCACGAGTCAATAGACTTATGGATTTTAGGAAGAAGATAAAATGTACGTGGTTTCGAATCATCTTTTTCAAAGAGATATTTAAATTGCTTTTCAGTTATCTTCTTGTTATTAACCATTTTTTGGAGAATTTCGTTAAATTTGCTACGGTTATTTTGCCAAAGTGGTTCCTTTAGCTTTTGGTAATGTTTCGGATTACTAAGCTGTCTATGTGCTTCTTTGATATAGTTATTTTTATCCATTATAACAGTAGCTGATCCTTTATCCGCAGGTTTAATAACAATTTCACTATTTTTAGATAACCCTTGTAGGGCATGGCGCTGCTCATAAGATAAATTTTGCTGATCATTTGGAAATGTTGTATTTTTAATACGCTCTGAGTACAGTTTTATACTTTCACCGATTGCTGGGTCAACCAGTTTCAAATTTGGTGCCCAGCCTGTTTTCTCAATGAATGGTGGAATGTTGCTATTCGAGTTTCGAAAAAAATCTGCCAATTTGATGCGGTGACCAAATTCAGCAGTTTCAATAAGGCCATTTTCTAAATCTGCATCCAAACCAATTTTGGGTTTCGGAGTTGGTACAAAGGTTAATCCAAAATTAAGCAGCGATTTTTCGGTTTCGCTTAACTGAGAACCAGCTAGGTTGACAATATTACTGCCTAGTCCAATTTCTGGGTGGCAGCTACCTTGACCCGAATCTAGTTTAAATTAAGGAAATTTAGCCAATTGCTATGGATAGTGTTAGCAGTCCCCTCAGTCTAATGTATATTGTCACGACACACACTGAAATCTGCGATTGGCAGGCGTTTTATGACAGTAACATTGGACCTAGGGGACTCTGCAATTCGATTAATTGCCTCAAGAATTTCCTTCTGGTTGGGGGTCGAGGTAGCCGAAAAGTTTAATTGGCTGAAATAAATCATAGTTTTAGGGAAATCTTTTCTTATCATGCTGAACATCAATCTCAGTCGAGTCTCAGTGTCTGAGAGTGGACTGTTCCGGTCATTTATACCTATATTAAGGATCAGTTTCTCAGGATGGACTGACCCTGTGTATCGATCAATGACAGTTCTTATGTCATTAATAGATGCGCCAGGGAAGCAGGCCACCTGTATGTCTGGATGCGGGTCTACATTGATTCTGCTGAGATTTGATGCTCCCACAATCAAGATTTTTTTTTACAAATAGTGGGAAGCTGGCATTTGGGTCTATTTACAGACTCGTTCCGGAATTTCCAAAAGGTGGTCTTCTCTAGCTCAGTGGGACGGGTGGGTCTTCTGGGCTTACAAAACGGAGATGGGGTGAAACGAGGTTGTGGAATCTTTGCTACAGGTGGCGTTTCACGTGATGATTTTCCACCAGCTACACGCTGTGGTAGTGATGGAAAATCATCAGGTGAAAATGGCGCCATAGGGGATGATGGGGATTCGGGTAGTGGAATCAAGGATGGGTCTACTGGCGAAATGACACTAACAACCGGTTCAGAGCGTTTTCTGCGTGATGATCTTCCACCAACTACGCGCTGTGGTAGAGGTGCAAGATCATCACGTGGAAACGGTGACATAGGGGGTGGGGGTGGCGATTCAGGGAGAGGGATCAAGAGCGGGTTAACAGGCGAATAATTACATGGGGACGGTCTGTCATTTAGACATTTAAGGGGTGGTGAAACCTCAGTGGGCAATCTTACTCTCTTCCTAGCCTGGGAGGGTGGAGCCACACATGTCTGTTCGACTGTTGGTTTACGCTTTGGTGTAACATTTTCTGTGCCAACAGTCGAACGGAAATGTGGGTCAATAGGCCTAATGAAATCATAGAAGGCTGCAATAGCGCTTCCACTGAGCTTTCTACCATGGTTGTTCTTGGCCCAGCGGATGGCAATGGACTTAGCGAGGCCGAGGTCACGGTTGGGATGGTCTTGGGCGGAGAGGATCTGGGACCTTAAACACCCTAGCGGACAGTTATATTGACCAATCAGCGTTCTCACCATTGATTTTGCCCACTCAAGAGTTCCCCGACCAAATGTCAAAGAGGATATCAGAAAGAGGCTTCAGAAACTTACTTAGATCCCTTACCTTCTGGCCTAAGCAACTAGGCAAAGTATCCAACCTGAGGTGGTTGCTCAAAATACTAATATGGTGAAAGCACTGGATCACCATATAGTACACCTTGACTAGGCGGGCATGGGCAGACGGGTGGTGATGCAATTCACATCCTGCACCATCCCTTCGTCTACCTTTGCCCGGTATGGCTATAGTGCACTTCTCAGTCAGGCAAATCCCAGTCAATCAATCAATCTTAATCAATCTTAATCAATCTTAATCAATCTTAATCAATCTCGATTAATCTCAATCAGTCTTAATCAATCTTAATCAATCTTAATTAATCTCAATCAATCTCAATCAATTTAAATCAATTTTAATCAATCTGTCGCTCCCTCAATCTGTCACTCACACACTCAAACAACCAATCAATCTATCTATAAATCAATCAGAAACACTCATAATCGATAAACCCGTTAATCACACAATCATTCAATCAATTAATCAACCAACCTGACAAACAAGCAACCAATCACAATCAATCAATCAATCAATCAATCAATAAATCACGTATTCACGCAATCAAGTCAGACACCATCAACTAATCACTTAATCAGTAGGATACACTCAGACAGTCAATCAGTTAACAATGTAAACAGGCGCACACTTTACAAATCTTGACAGATGGTCTGTCTTTATATTTCCTAATTCAAGAGGGGTTAACTTACAGAGCTGAAATGGAAGGAATATGGTTAGTAGCAATAATTAATGACATGTTAATATTTAATACCTAAGAACAATCAATACAGAAATAACAATATAAATATTATAACTTACTCACAGCAATACAGGAATACAGTACTACACAGGAATACACAGAAATACACAGAAATACACAGAAATACACAGGAATACACAGTAATGAAATTTTTCACATCGTCAGAGCGCTGGACGCGTTTCGTGTTGATACACCTCTTCAGCAGCATATTAGACAAATCTACCAGTCCAACAGTTTGCCCTACTATTTATTGGGCAAGTGAATGTTTTTGAGACATAATCATTTTCTTTAAAGTTACTAAGTTGTTTGCTTTGAGGCACATGCCCCTAACAAGGTGTTATAATTCATTGTAATAATGTATTGTTGACTAATTGAGCTCTGGATAAATGAGTTCGTTTCACTGTGGAAGGGTCTCAAAGATTGAGCTACTTTCAATGGCTTAGCGGCGGACTGCTCAATGGTTCAAAGAAAACTAGTAATCTGACTTTGATGTGAACCATGAAGTCATTTGAAAGGGACTTAAGTGACCTTTTCAAAGTATAATAAATAATTTGGAATGCAAAGAAAACATTTAAAAGAAATAAGTGATTGATGGACTTGTTTGAAAATCTTTGATCTGAATGAGTAATTTTGATTTACAATGTTTTTGCTTTGTAATATAATTACTCAAATGTCAACAGTTTCCATGGGCATTGGTTTCAAAGATTATCATTGCTTTGAAAATAAAGCCATTTTCTGCGAGTAATCTTCTCCCTAAAACTAATAAATGAGCAAGCAAATCGCATGATTGAATGATACAAGAATAGAAGGAAAGAAGGATGGACATAGCTAACCAATCAACCAACCAATCAACGAACCACCCAACCAACCACCCAACCAACCAACCACCCAATCAACAACCCAAGCATCCACCCACCCAACAAGTCACGCAACCAATCAACCAGCCAACCAAACCCCAAACCAACCATCCAGCCAACCACCCATCCACCCAAACAAGCAACCAACCATCCAATTCACCACCCAATCAACCAACCAACCCACCATGATGGAAGAATGGAGGGAAAGATGGAAGGAAAGGTATGGGGAGGAAATATGGGAGGAATGAGAGCTTGAAGGAAGGATGGGATGATAGAGGGAAGGAAGGAAGGAAGGGATGGAGAGGGAGGAATGAATGAATGAAGGGATGGAGAGGGAGGAATGAATGAATGAATGAAGGGATGGAGAGGGAGGGAGAAAGGAGGGAGGGAGGAATGAGGAAGTAGGGCGGAAGGAGGAGGTAGGGTGAAAGGAAAAAGGAAAGGAACGAACGAATGAACGAACAAACGAACGAACGAACGAACGAACGAACGAACGAACGAACGAACGAACGAACGAACGAATGAACGAACGAACGAACGAAGGAATGAACGAACGAACGAACGAATGAACGAACGAACTGAGGTGGACGGAAAGCAGGAAGGAAGGCTGAAAGGAATGAAGTAATAAGGGAAAGACTGAATGAATGAAGGGAGAAGGACAGAATAATGGATAGAAGGAGGGAGGGATAGAGGGAGGAAGGATGTACTGAACGACAGTTTTCTTGCTCAAACAATCATGCAATTCAAAAAGTGATAATAGGTTCAATTTAACCCTTTATGAGATTTCTATATACCTTTTACTAGGTGGATCTAATGAAGGACTGATAGATTGCCTGACGATGTTGACAAATGTTATATACAAGTGGATTTATAAAGTAATAAAATAACGAAACTGGCACTGGCACGTATGTATATGATATTGTCAAACGCACTGGCTCAGAAATTTTAAAATTGAAAAAATTCTTGTTTATTTTATTCCTTGAGATTGTCATTTTGTTTTAGAGACGCCATATGGCCTAATTGTTACACAATGATAAATCACTGAGTGGTATTTTGAGAACCTATTTCAGTTTGGCTTTTACTAAGATGTCATGTAGATTAGAATTTTTCTTAAATGCAATTACTGGGCGCTTGTTGAAAGGTTGTCTGAGATTGTCCTGTAATTTGTGATATTCATCTTTTAGGATTTTGGCAATTTCAACATTTTTCCGATTGTATGTGAGAGTAAATGGGATAATCTCTCTTTGATCTAAGAGGCCTGGGTCAGAATTTATGCCCCTAGGCCATTGTGTTTCTAATTGTTTAATCCAGAACGATTCTCTTAGTTTTCTTTGTTTATCAGTTTCCTCTGTTGTGTCAGAAAGAGGTAGCTGTTCGATAGGCATAATTTCAAAGTCACGAGGGACTGAATGATCAGGAAGATTAAAATGTTCAGCCACATGTGTGTCTTCCTCTAGTCTAATATCTGAGAGGTGTCTAGTTGCACGCCATCTTAGTGGATTTTTAGTTTCGCCGACATTATGCTTTTGACACAATTTGCATGAAATTAAATAAATGACATTTTTAGAATCACAATCTAAAATTGACTGAATTTGAAATTTGCTTTTGTTTTGAAAGCTTGTGAATGTACTCTGGGAAGGAAGAAAACTATCCAATTTACACCTTTTCTTTTCGCATTTCCGAGATCATCCTTCACCTACAATCGGACGATTAAGACAAATTTTGGTATGCCGAGAATTTCTGGCATTATCCGGAATGAGTTCCAAATTACGCAAAGTTTCAGACTTTATTTTATGTAGGAACCGAGAAGAGTACCCTCTCGGTCGGAGAGCTTCGAATAATGTCGATCATGATGATTCAAAGTTTTTCCTATCACTCGAATTTCTATGAAAGCGGATTATTTGTGATTTTACAAGTCCCTTGAAAGTATGCGGTGGATGGAATGATTTCTTGTGCAGTAGTTGATGGGAGTCGGTTGGCTTAAAATAAACTTTGTAGTCTAAGTAATCAGTTGTTTCATACTTTATACCTTTGTATAAGCTTACATCCAGGAAATCTACGGACATCTCATCAATTTCAGCTTTTAGTTTGATATTCGGATCATGATTGTTCAGAATGGCCAAAAATTCATTAAATGCCTCTTTAGTATGTTGCCAGATCATGAAAATGTCATCCAGGTACCTGCGGTAAATGAGTGGCTGATTTGGACACCTTTTGAGTGCTTCCTTTTCCCACTCAGCCATGTAAAGTTTAGCAAAACCTGGGCTGAAACGCTTACCCATTGCGCAGCCACAAATTTGTTGGAAAATTTCACCAGCAAATTCAAAGTCATTGCCGTTCAGACTCAGCTCCAATAGAGCTATTACTTCTCTGTCGGGCCTGTTGGTGTCGGGGTAGTCGGCAAATGCTCTACGATTTGAATTAAAACCCTTTTCGATATCAATGTTTGTGTACATAGCATCGACGTCCATCGTAATTAAGAATGAATTTGGAGGGACCTAGATCTTAGAGACCTGGGCTAGAAATTCTTCAGTGTTTTTCAGATAGCTAAAATGTAAGTTTGCAATTGGCTGAAGATGGTAGTCGATAAATTCACTAATCCTATATGATTCCGAACCACAATCTGAAATAATGGGTCGCCCTGGTGGAGTCATTGGGTCGGTCCACGAGTCAATAGACTTATGGATTTTAGGAAGAAGATAAAATGTACGTGGTTTCGAATCATATTTTTCAAAGAGATATTTAAATTGCTTTTCAGTTATCTTCTTGTTATTAACCATTTTTTGGAGAATTTCGTTAAATTTGCTACAGTTATTTTGCCAAAGTGTTTCCTTTAGCTTTTGGTAATGTTTCGGATTACTAAGCTGTCTATGTGCTTCTTTGATATAGTTATTTTTATCCATTATTACAGTAGCTGATCCTTTATCCGCAGGTTTAATAACAATTTCATTATTTTTAGATAACCCTTGTAGGGCATGGTGCTGCTCATAAGATAAATTTTGCTGATCATTTGGAAATGTTGTATTTTTAATACGCTCTGAGTACAGTTTTATACTTTCACCGATTGCTGGGTCAACCAGTTTCAAATTTGATGCCCAGCCTTTTTTCTCAATGAATGGTGGAATGTTGCTATTCGAGTTTCGAAAAAAATCTGCCAATTTGATGCGGTGACCAAATTCAGCAGTTTCAATAAGGCCATTTTCTAAATCTGCATCCAAACCAATTTTGGGTTTCGGAGTTGGTACAAAGGTTAATCCAAAATTAAGCAGCGATTTTTCGGTTTCGCTTAACTGAGAACCAGCTAGGTTGATAATATTACTGCCTAGTCCAATTTCTGTGTGGCAGCTACCTTGACCCGAATCTAGTTTAAATTAAGGAAATTTAGCCAATTGCTATAGATAGTGTCAGCAGTCCCCTCAGTCCAATGTATATTGTCACAACACACACTGAAATCTGCGATTGGCAGGCGTGGTATGACAGTAACATTGGACCTAGGGGATTCTGCAATTCGATTAATTGCCTCAAGAATTTCCTTCTGGTTGGGGGTCGAGGTAGCTGAGAAGTTCAATTGGCTGAAATAAATCATAGTTTTAGGGAATTGTTTTCTTTGAATGCTGAACATCAATCTCAGTCGAGTCTCAGTGTCTGAGAGTGGACTGTTCCGGTCATTGATCCCTATATTAAGGATCAGTTTCTCAGGATGGACTGACCCTGTGTACCGATTAATGACAGTTCTTATGTCATTAATAGATGCGCCAGGGAAGCAGGCCACCTGTATGTCTGAATGCGGGTCTACATTGATTCTGCTGAGATTTGATGCTCCCACAATCAAGATTTTTTTTTACAAATAGTGGGAAGCTGCCAATTGGGTCTATTTACAGACTCGTTCCGGAATTTCCAAAAGGTGGTCTTCTCTAGCTCAGTGGGACGGGTAGGTCTTCTGGGCTTACAAAACGGAGATGGGTGAAACGAGGTTGTGGAATCTTTGCTACAGGTGGCTTTTCACGTGATGATGTTCCACCAGCTACACGCTGCGGTAGTGATGGAAAATCATCAGGTGAAAATGGCGCCATAGGGGATGATGGGGATTCGGGTAGTGGAATCAAGGATGGGTCTACTGGCGAAATGACACTAACAACGGGTTCAGAGCGTTTTCTGCGTGATGATCTTCCACCAGCTACGGTAGAGGTGCAAGATCATCACGTGGAAACGGTGACATAGGGGGTGGTGGTGGCGATTCAGGGAGAGGGATCAAGAGCGGGTTAACAGGCGAATAATTACATGGGGACGGTCTGTCATTTAGACGTTTAAGGGGTGGTGAAACCTCAGTGGGCGATCTTACTCTCTTCCTAGCCTGGGAGGGTGGAGCCACACATGTCTGTTCGACTGTTGGTTTACGCTTTGGTGTAACATTTTCTGTGCCAACAGTCGAACGGAAATGTGGGTCAATAGGCCTAATGAAATCATACAAGGCTGCAATAGCGCTTCCACTGAGCTTTCTACCATGGTTGTTCTTGGCCCAGCGGATGGCAATGGACTTAGCGAGCCCGAGGTCAAGGTTGGGATGGTCTTGGGCGGAGAGGATCTGGGACCTTAAACACCCTAGCTGACAGTTATAATGACTAATCAGCGTTCTCACCATTGATTTTGCCCACTCAGAGTTCACCGACCAAATGTCAAAGAGGATATCCTCATTTGGCATGGCCGGCTTCAGAAACTTACTTAGATCCCTTACCTTCTGGCCTAAGCAATTAGGCAAAGTATCCAACCTGAGGTGGTTGCTCAAAATACTAATATGGTGAAAGCACTGGATCACCATATAGTACACCTTGACTAGGCGGGCTTGTGCAGACGGGTGGTGATGCGATTCACATCCCGCACCATCCCTTCGTCTACCTTTGCCCGGTCTAGCCATAGTGCACTTTTCAGTCAGGCAAATCCCAGTCAATCACTCAATCTTAATCAATCTTAATCAATCTTAATTAATCTCAATCAATCTCGATCAATCTCAATTAATCTCAATCAATCTTAATCAATCTCAATCAATTTAAATCAATTTTAATCAATCTGTCGCTCCCTCAATCTGCCACTCACACGCTCAAACAATCAACCAATCTATCTATCAATCAATCAATCAATCAGAAACACTCATATTCGACAAACCCGTTAATCACGCAATCATTCAATCAATTAATCAACCAACCTGACAAACAAGCAACCAATCACAATCAATCAATCAATCAATCAATCAATCAATCAATGAAACAATCACGTATTCACGCAATCAAGTCAGACACCATCAACTAATTACTTAATCAGTAGGATACACTCAGACAGTCAATCAGTTAACAATGTAAACAGGCGCACACGTTACAAATCTTGACAGATGGTCTGTCTTTATATTTCCTAGTTCAAGAGGGGTTAACTTACAGAGCTGAAATGGAAGGAATATGGTTAGTAGCAATGATTACTGACATGTTAATATGTAATACCTAAGAACAATCAATACAGAAATAACAATAAAAATATTATAACTTACTCACAGCAATACAGGAATACAGTACTACACAGGAATACACAGAAATACACAGGAATACACAGTAATGAAATTTTTCACATCGTCAGAGGGCTGGACGCGTTTCGTGTTGATACACCTCTTCAGCAGCCTATTAGACAAATCTACCAGTCCAACAGTTTGCCCTACTATTTATTGGGCAAGTGAATGTTTTTGAGACATAATCATTTTCTTTAAAGTTACTAAGTTGTTTGCTTTGAGGCACATGCCCCTAACAAGGTGTTATAATTCATTGTAATAATGTATTGTTGACTAATTGAGCTCTGGATAAATGAGTTCGTTTCACTGTGGAAGGGTCTCAAAGATTGAGCTACTTTCAATGGCTTAGCGGCGGACTGCTCAATGGTTCAAAGATAACTAGTAATCTGACTTTGATGTGAACCATGAAGTCATTTGAAAGGCACTTAAGTGACCTTTTCAAAGTATAATAAATAATTTGGAATGCAAAGAAAACATTTAAAAGAAATAAGTGATTGATGGCCTTGTTTGAAAATCTTTGATCTGAATGAGTAATTTTGATTTACAATGTTTTTTCTTTGTAGTATAATTACTCAAATGTCAACAGTTTCCATGGGCATTGGTTTCAAAGATTATCATTGCTTTGAGAATAAAGTCATTTTCTGTGAGTAATCTTCTCCCTAAAACTAATAAATGAGCAAGCAAATCGCATGATTGAATGATACAAGGATAGAAGGAAAGAAGGATGGACATAGCTAACCAATCAACCAACCAATCAACGAACCACCCAACCAACCAACCAACCACCCAATCAACCACCCAACCATCCACCCACCCAACAAGTCACGCAACCAATCACCCAGCCAACCAAACCCCCAACCAACCACCCAGCCAACCACCCATCCACACAAACAATCAACCACCCATCCAATTCACCACCCAATCAACCAACCAACCAACCATGATCGAGGAATGGAGGGAAAGATGGAAGGAAGGGTATGGGGAGGAAATATGGGAGAAATGAAAGCTTGAAGGTAGGATGGGATGATAGAAAGAAGGAAGGAAGGGATGGAGAGGGAGGAATGAATGAAGGAAGGGATGGAGAGGGAGGAATGAATGAATGAAGGGATGGATAGGGAGGAATGAATGAAGGGATGGAGCGGGAGGGAGGAAGGAGGGAGGGAGGAATGAGAAGTAGGGCGGAAGGAGGAGGTAGGGTGGAAGGAAAAAGGAAAGGAACGAATGAATGAACGAACGAACGAACGAATGAACGAACGAACGAACGAAGGAACGAACGAACGAACAAACGAACGAACGAATTAACGAACGAACTGAGGTGGACGGAAAGCAGGAAGGAAGGCTGAAAGGAATGAAGGAATAAGGGAAAGAGTGAATGAATGAAGGGAGAAGGACAGAATAATGGATAGAAGGAAGGAGGGATAGAGGGAGAAAGGATGTACTGAACGACAGTTTTCTTGCTCAAACAATCATGCAATTCAAAAAGTGATAATAGGTTCAATTTACCCCTTTATGAGATTTCTATATACCTTTTACTAGGTGGATCTAATGAAGGACTGATAGATTGCCTGACGATGTGGACGAATGTTATATACAAGTGGATTTATAAAGTAATAAAATAACGAAACTGGCACTGGCAAGTATGTATATGATATTGTCAAACGCACTGGCTCAGAACTTTCAAAATTGAAAAAATTCTTGTTTATTTTATTCCCTGAGATTGTCATTTTGTTTTAGAGACGCCATATGGCCTAATTGTTACACAATGATAAATCACTGAGTGGTATTTTGAAAACCTATTTCAGTTTGGCTTTTACTAAGATGTCACGTAGATTCGAATTTTTCTTAAATGTAATTATTGGGCGCTTGTTGAAAGCTTGTCTGAGATTGTCCTGTAATTTGTGATATTCATCTTTTAGGATTTTGGCAATTTCAACATTTTTCCGATTGTATGTGAGAGTAAATGGGATAATCTCTCTTTGATCTAAGAGGCCTGGGTCAGAATTTATGCCCCTAGGCCATTGTGTTTCTAATTGTTTAATCCAGAACGATTCTCTTAGTTTTCTTTGTTTATCAGTTTCCTCTGTTGTGTCAGAAAGAGGTAGCTGTTTGATAGGCATAATTTCAAAGTCACGAGGGACTGAATGATCAGGAAATTAAAATGTTCAGCCACATGTGTGTCTTCCTCTAGTCTAATATATGAGAGGTGTGTCTAGTTGCACGCCATCTTAGTGGATTTTTAGTTTCGCCGACATACTGCTTTTGACACAATTTGCATGAAATTAAATAAATGACATTTTTAGAATCACAATCTAAAATTGACTGAATTTGAAATTTGCTTTTGTTTTGAAAGCTTGTGAATGTACTCAGGGAAGGAAGAAAACTATCCAATTTACACCTTTTCTTTTCGCATTTCCGAGATCATCCTTCACCTACAATCGGACGATTATGACAAATTTTGGTAGGCCGAGAATTTCTGGCATTATCCGGAATGAGTTCCAAATTACGCAAAGTTTCAGACTTTATTTTATGTAGGAACCGAGAAGAGTACCCTCTCGGTCTGAGAGCTTCGAATAAGGTCGAACATGATGATTCAAAGTTTTTCCTATCACTCGAATTTCTATGAAAGCGGATTATTTGTGATTTTACAAGTCCCTTGAAAGTTTGCGGTGGATGGAATGATTTCTTGTGCAGTAGTTGATGGGAGTTGGTTGGCTTAAAATAAACTTTGTAGTCTAAGTAATCAGTTGTTTCATACTTTATACCTTTGTATAAGCTTACATCCAGGAAATCTACGGACATCTCATCAATTTCAGCTTTTAGTTTGATATTCGGATCATGATTGTTCAGAATGGCCAAAAATTCATTAAATGCCTCTTTAGTATGTTGCCAGATCATGAAAATTTCATCCAGGTACCTGCGGTAAATGAGTGGCTGATTTGGACACCTTTTGAGTGCTTCCTTTTCCCACTCAGCCATGTAAAGGTTAGCAAAACCTGGGCTGAAACGCTTACCCATTGCGCAGCCACAAATTTATTGGAAAATTTCACCAGCAAATTCAAAGTCATTGCCTTTCAGACTCAGCTCCAATAGAGCTATTACTTCTCTGTCAGCCTGTTGGTGTCGGGGTAGTCGGCAAATGCTCTACGAATTGAATTAAGACCCTTTTCGATATCAATGTTTGTGTACATAGCATCGACGTCCATCGTAATTAAGAATGAATTTGGAGGGACCGAGATCTTAGAGACCTGGGCTAGAAAGTCTTCAGTGTTTTTCAGATAGCTAAAATGTCTGTTTGCAATTGGCTGAAGATGGTAGTCGATAAATTCACTAATCCTATATGATTCCGAACCACAATCTGAAATAATGGGTCGCCCTGGTAGAGTCATTGGGTCGGTCCACGAGTCAATAGACTTATGGATTTTAGGAAGAAGATAAAATGTACGTGGTTTCGAATCATCTTTTGCAAAGAGATATTTAAATTGCTTTTCAGTTATCTTCTTGTTATTAACCATTTTTTGGAGAATTTCGTTAAATTTGCTACAGTTATTTTGCCAAAGTGGTTCCTTTAGCTTTTGGTAATGTTTCGGATTACTAAGCTGTCTATGCGCTTCTTTGATGTAGTTATCTTTATCCCTTATTATAGTAGCCGATCCTTTATCCGCAGGTTTGACGACAATTTCACTTTTTCTAGATAAACCTAATAGGGCCTGGCGTTGTTCATAGGAAAAATTTTGCTGATCGTTTGGAAATGTAGTATTTTCAATACGTTCAGAGTAAAGTTTTATACTTTTGTGACGTACCAACTTTAACCTTAGAAAAACTTTAACAATCATCTACAAAGGAGAAAATAACAATTTGATTGACGAAAGAAAATTCAGTTGCTAGAGGTCACCGGTTCTTAATGAATCCCATTTGTCTTAACTATAGGCATGAATGATGGGGGATTGGAGTAATAATATAAAAATTAAGTTTAAGTAAGAATTTTAATGAATGAATTCTCTCACCATTTGTTCACTGCTCCGCAACGAATATCTATACAAATGGAATACGCAAAATACTGAATAGATTACATAATGCCTTAAACACTACACATGCAAAAATCATTTTTTCATTTCGCAGAATAAACCCAATGAAACAATTACCAGGATCTCCTGAGATCAAAGTTGAAAATAGAATATGACTGATCACAACCTTGCCTATAAAATACCCTTAATCCTTCTAACCACCTGGAGGGACGTTGGCCAAAGACAAAATATTCTTTAATATGGAAAATTCCCCATTTCCTCAGAATAATTCGCATAAAATATAATGCCCTAAATACATTTTACAGATAGGTAATTTCTTATCTAGGTCTGACAAACTAAAGTTAAACAATTTCTTTCATCTAATTTCTGACATCATATTTATGTGAAGTCCGGTAAGTATAAAGTTCTTTTATATTGAAATGTCCAAATACAGATTAAATTTAACACAATACCAGAAACAAATCCAGGAACATTTCTGACGGTTTCAGAAATGACATTACTAAAGCACCATGTCTCTGAAAAATCTCATACACTATCCAGGTAAACACCCCATGAACTGCTTCGTGTTAACATCCAAGTAAACACCCCATGAAACGGCTTCAGGTTAACATTCCATGAACTGCTTCAGGTTAACACCCAGGTCAACACCCATGAACTGCTTCAGGTTAACACCCAGGTAAACACCCCATGAACTGCTTTCGGTTAACACCCAGGTCAACACCCCATGAACTGCTTCAGGTTAACACCCAGGTAAACACTCATGAACTGCGTCAGGTTAACACCCAGGTAAACACCCCAGAACTGTTCCTTCCATATATGCGCTCAAAGTCTGAACTGCCTCATCATCTGCCGTCAATTGACCAAACTACAGGCCAAATCTACAAACAGGATTCCACACTTAGATTCACGGAATCATTCCTTCCAAGTTGACTTGTCAGTTGGATATGAGTGAATGGCTATCTTAAACCATCCTTTAAACAAACACACAACTTTCTAGCTGTCCAGCCAAACAGAAGCGAACCTGAGTTTCGCGTGCAAAAACTGCGCGAAATACATTTCATCTGCCTACGTGCCAACTTAAAGTTACCCTTAAAGTTATCCTTCCCTAACATATAAAAGAAATTTATAGAAAAACCTAACCATATCCCAAACCACAACCTGACTGAGACAAGTGATTTTGACACAGCAAATCACTCTGTCACAATTTCACCGATTGCTGGGTCAACACATTTTAAGTTTGGAGCCCAGCCAGTTTTTTCAATGAATGGTGGAATATTACTATTGGAGTTTCGAAAAAAAGCTGCCAATTTCACACGGTGACCAAATTCAGCAGTTTCAGTAAAGCCATTATCTAAATCTGCATCCAAACCTGTTTTAGGTTTTGGTGTTGGGACAAATGTCAAGCCAAGGTTAAGCAGTGACTTTTCTGCTTCATGTAATGCAGAGCCGGTTAGGTTTACAATATTACTACCCAGTCCCATTTCTGGGTGGTTGGTACCTTGACCCGAGTTTAGTTTAAATTAAGGGCCACAAGCCAGTTATTATACATGTCATTCGCTGTCCTCTCAGTCCAATGAATATTGTCATGGCCCACTTCGAATTCTGTCGAAGGAAGACTGGGTATGACAATAACCTTGGACTCAGGGGACTTGGCCTTGCTTGACGTGGCAGTCCGATTAATTGCATCGAGTGCCTGCTTTTGCTGAGGGGTCGAGGTTGCAGAGAAATTTAGTTCAGTGAAGTAGATCATAGACTTGGGAAATTTCTTTCGTACCATGCTGAATAATAAGTCGATACTCGGAGGCTGAGATCAGATTATTCCTATCATTTATTCCTATGGTGAGGACTACTTTCTCAGGTTGGAATTTCCCTGTGTATTTATTAATGATCGTTCTGAGATCATTAATCGATGCTCCAGGGAAACAGGCAACCTGAGTATCTGGATGGGGATCCACATTAATCCGACTCAAGTTTGAATCTCCGACGATCAAGACCTTTTTGTCGAGGGTAAGAAGTTGCCAATTTGGCCTGTTGGTGGCCTCATTCCTGAATTTCCAGAACTTATTCTGTTCCAAGGGTGTGGGCTTCATTGGTCTGGCGCATGGAGATGGTGTGAATCGTGGTTAAGGGACCTTTTGTGCAGCTTGGGTCCTTGGACCAGGCTGTTTACTAGCACCTTTGGCATTTGACACCCTCTGTGGAAGAGGAGGAAAATCCTCAGGAGAGAATGGTGGCACCGGTGGAGGTGAATCTGGTAGAGGGATCATAGAGGAATCCACTGGAATGTAAATACTGTGGTCACTGGATGTGCCAGGAAGAGAGCTAATGGGAGACGGTCGTTTATCTCGACGTTTTAGTGGTGGTGAGGCCTCTGCAGGTGAATGTAGCCGCTTTTTGGGATGAGCGGATTGTACTAAATTTGCATTTTGTACTGGTTTGCTAACAGGGGTGACATTTGGTGGTTTAGTAACAGGCTTATAATTCGGATCAAGTGGTCTAATAAAATCATAAAATGCTGAGATGGCATTGTGATCCAATTTTCTGTGATAATTCTTTTTGGCCCAATGGATTGCAGTGGACTTGGCCCGACCGAGGTCTAAATATGGAAGAGTTTGGGCTGAGAGTAGCTCAGAACGGAGGACTCCTAGTTGACAGTTATAGTGGCGAACCCATGTTTTAATCATTGTTTTCGCCCATTCGAAGTTGACATTACGAATGTCGAAGTGGACCTCAGCATCTGGCATGGCTGATTTGCAGAAGTCTGTCAAACTCTTGACCTTTCGACCGAGGCCATTTGGCACGGTGTCACTGTCCAGATGCTTGTTCAGCTCACCCAGGTGGTGAAAACATTGGATTACCATGTAGTATACCTTAACCAGGCGTGTGTGAGCAGATGATGGGTGGTGTGATTCAGAGTCATCACAAGCCCTTCGCCTACCCCCGCGCGGTCTAGCCATGGAATCACAATCAATCCCAGTCAATCAATCAATCTAAATCTCAATTAATCTTAATTAATCCCAATTAATCTCAATCAATCTCAATTAATCTCAATTAATTTCAATTAATCTCAATTAATTTCAATTAATCTCAATTAATTTCAATTAATCTCAATTAATCTCAATTAATTTCAATTAATCTCAATTAATCTCAATTAATTTCAATCAATCTTAATTAATCTCAATTAGTTTCAATCAATCTTAATTAATCAGGCAATCAATCAACTGGGCAAATAGGCAAACAACCAGTCAACCACCTTATCAATCCAAGCAATCAATCACGCACGCAACCAATCAGTTCAGACAATCAATTCAAGCAACCAATCAATCACGCAACCAATCAATACAAGCAACCAATCACACAACCAATCAGATTAAACAACAAATCACGCAACCAATCAAATCAAACAATCAATAACGCAATCAATCAATTCAAACAACCAATCACGCAACCAATCAATTCAAGCAACAAATCATGTAACCAATCAAGCAACAGGTTACGCAAGCAATCAAATCAAGCAAGCAATCAAATGAAACAACCACTCAAATGAAACAACCAATCAAATCAAGCAACTAGTCAAATCAAGCAACAACTTCAACCCCCAATCAATCAGATCAAGCAACTAATTCGATCAAGCAACCAATCAATTCAAGCAACAAATCACGTAACCAATCAAGTTACGCAAACAATCAAATCAAACAACCAATCAAATCAAGCAACTAGTCAGATCTAGCAACTAGTCAAATCAAGCAACAACTCAAGGCCCCAATCAAGCAATCAATCAGATCGAGCAACTAATCAGATCAAGCAACCAATCAATTCAAGCAACCAATCACGCAACCAATCACGCAACCAATCAATTCAAGCAACAAATCATGCAACCACGCAGATCAAATCACGCAACCAATCAGGTCAAATAACAAGTCCTACAAGCAATCAAATCAAACAAACAATCAAATCAAGCAACCAGTCAAATCCAGTAGGGCTCAAGCAACCAATCAAGCAATCAATCAGATCAAGCAACCAATTAGATCAGACAAAAAACAATCAATCAGTCAATCAATCAATCAATCAATTAACCAACCAGCCAACCAACCAATCAATCAATCAACCTCTAATGCAGCCAGACAGTCAATCAATCAATACAAAAATGCTACCAGGCGCACACTACAGGTGGTAGGTTTGTCAGCTAGGCTGTCTGTCTATATATATATTTTTCTAATCCAAGATGGCTTAATTTACACAGCTGAAATAAGAGAAATGTGGTTAGTAGTAATGATTAGTGGTGACATGATAATATTTAATATTTAAGGACAGGCAATACAAGAATAGCAATATAAATATCTTTAAATTACTCCGTACTCACAGTAATACAGCAATACACAGCAATAGAAACAGCAATAAGAATTTTTACATCGTCAGAGGGCTGGACGCGTTTCGTGTTGATTACACTTCTTCAGCAGCCTTTTAGACAAATCTACCAGTCCAACAGTTTGCCCTACTATTTATTGACCAAGTGAATGTTTTTGAGATTTAATCATTTTCTTTAAAGTTACTAAGTTGTTTGCTTTGAGGTACACGCCGCTAATAAGGTGTTATAATTCGTTGTAATAATGTATTGTTGACTAATTGAGCTCTGGATAAATAAGTTGGTTTCAATTTGGAAAGGTGTTAAAGATTGAGCTACTTTCAATGGCTTAGCGGCGGACTGGTCACTGGTTCAAGGAGAACTAATAATCTGACTTTGATGTGAACCGTGAGATCATTTGAAAGGTGCTTAAGTGACCTTTTCAAAGTATAATAAATAATTTGGAATGCAAAGAAAACATTCAAAGAAATACGTCACTGATGGCCTTGTTTGAAAATCTTGGATCTGAATGAGTAATTTTGATTAAAACTTTTGCTTTGTAATATAGTTACTCAAATGTCAGAAGTTTCCATGGGTATTGATTTCAAAGATTATCATTGTGTTGAGAAATAACGTCAATTTCTGTGTGTAATATTCTCTCTAAAACAGATGAATGAATAAGCAAATCGCATGATTGAATGATACAAGGATAGAAGGAAAGAAAGATGGACAGACCGAACCGATCACCCAACCAATCAACTACCCAACCAACCACCCAACTAACCACCCAACTAACTAACCTCCCAACCAAACATCCAATCAACCACCCATCCTTCCAACCACACAACCAACCAACCAACCAACCAACCAACCACCCACCCAACTACCCACCCAATCAACCAACCAGCCAATCAATCACCCAAACCCACAACTAACCAACCACCCAGCCTCATCATCCAGACACCACTCGTTCCAACACTCTACCTCAACAGAACGGCGACAACATCAACCGGCGATGTGATGGAACTGAACATTTCAGCGCCATGACAGACCTATACAAATTGAAGATTTTCGACCTTCCTACCTACACTTAACTACTACAGCCTCGAAAAGACTATGATCTTATGATTGCTGCGACAATCTATCTTTTCGAAGATGCAGCATTTACGATTACTGGCTCGCCTCTTCAATGATGGTATGAAGATATTTTATTTAGTAATCGGGCCCTAATCTAACTATCACAAGATTCTCAGATAAGGTACAGTGTTTCTCTGTACTCAGGAGTTAACTGACACACAACCAAGCTCTTGCCTTGTATGTACAAGGTGATGCTTTTATTAATACTTCTAACTTTACAATAATTTACTAACTATAACGATGGTGACTTTTACTGTCACAAATGATAATATATACTTTGAATATTGAACACTTATTATTATTAAGCCTACCTCTACTAGACTCTATTTTTACTTAACTTGACTTATGTAATAAACTGGTAACGGACTACTCCCAGCCTACTGCTGGTCTGATGGTCACGCTTACAACGAAGATAGCAACGACTTGCTACTTGAATCACCGATGGTAAAAGATTAAAGATTTAAGAGACAAAGTGCCTCTTATATACAGTTTACAGTTTCCTAAGTTCTATACATATTACGATATATAGATCTATATATATCGTAATACATAGTTTCTGTTCCCTTCATCCTTCTAGGTAGATATAATCATAGTTTGATTGGCCTACATATCATTGCCTCCAATCAACATCTACTTATCTCTTCCTAGAAGTTCATACCTATTCCTGTTGGTCGTTCTGACCAATCCCTGTTCGCCTATCTCTCGATTTCACTTTGAAACTCTATTCTTTTTGTTTCTCTGCCACAGAGTTTGATTCGATGCTCATTGATTATGACATCATCTTGACTAATCAAACTCTGGGCTTCTCTTCTACGGAGATAATGTACAACAGGGTCAAAGCGGTGTTGGCTGGTTCTGATTTGATGCGATCTGTCAGCTAACTAACAACATTAGGGTATATGTTGTTGTAGCATGCCTTTCTTTGATTGACATATAGTTGATATATAAATTTCGATTGTGTTATGGATTCCTACAGGACGCTACAAGGCCTCTGTCCTGTCCCTTGCCTATCCTGGATAAGCCTGTAGGAAACGAACGTTAATAAGCACATGAGCTGTATGATCTCATTGCCAGCTGGTGTTGTTGTACTTGCTTAAGGGAGTCGGAATGCCGACCATCAACAACTACTGTCAGTCTGTCACCTATAATTCCTATCAATTCCTATCGATTTCTTTTCACTCGAATATTTACTAAACTAACGGCCGAAACGACTGCTGAACAACATAAAAGTGTGTGCTGATCCCACAGCAACAACTCATCTTCAACTATTGACAGATTTCACCAACTCAGAACCGTCGGTTCTATTTCAATTTATTTCATTCCTAACTTACTAGACAATTATTCTAGCTACAGTTTCGCATCAGTTTCGATATGGCTTTCTCTGAAACTGCGTGCATCAGCATTGGCCAATGTCAACCAGTGCAGCATCCTAAAACGTACATACATGATAACTATAATGTTACTCAGTTCACTAGCTCACCTGGTATTTTCAAATATGAATTTCACTGAGGTCTTACTCGTAAATATAAGACATCCCACGGGGTCATGACTTCCCACAAGACAATCCGATATCTACACATGCCCCTCAACTAAAGTTAATTAACCGTCTCTTTAGGCCTTAAGAGAGTGATAATTAACTCGTTGTACAACATTAACAACAAAACTCTCTATACCAGGGCCATCTGGAACTGACCCGATACTACGAATGCACAATCAAACATACCTATCACAATACAGTACGACTATAACACCAAACTCCGAACATAATAGCTACAGCAAATCAACATAATAAAACATACTATACAACCCTAATCCTACAATCGAAACTCATTACACATCATACAGGATATTCAACAATAAAGACACAATACAGCAACCAAAACAATAATTGCACCATAATAAAGTCTGTGCTATAATATACACTGATACAACCACGTGCTCCATATCAGTGTCGGGAATGTCGACATAGTAAAATGAAATAATACATGGCACAATAATAAAGTTCGTGCTACACTACCATAATAAAATAATAAAGTCTTATATGTCCTCATAGTTCTCTTGAACATCAGGAATGTTATGTAGTTCCACGTCTTCCCATGTATCAGCCGTCGGGTCGATCACAGTCCTGGTAACATCGTTAGGCGACGACCCGGCTGACGATCGCAACGGCACAGGTAGGGCTGCAGGTCTCCTCTGCCGTTGGGTCTGGGCGATCCGTGGAACAGTAATTACTGCCGCGCGTGGCTTTGGTTTAATCCATTTCCACACGCAAGCTAATACACCACACTTACAACACACGAATACTATCACAATCAGACAGACCACAGAGCCCATTGAATAGGATACGAATGAACGTACCCCCATGCCGTCGACCATCGCTGGGTCAACCGCAGATAATGGTGCTAGCGGCACATACCTAGATTTATGCAAATGGTCCCATTTTTGCACCTTCAAATGACTCACAATCATGGTTTGGTTGAGAACGCCGGTCACATCCAAATTGGGCATATCAATGGCTAGACTAATCCGAGTGTATGTCCCACTATAAGACAACACCGGCTCGAATTTCCAACCTTTACCACCGTATCCACACTCACCGGACATCAACGCATACACACCACTGTTTACCACACACCGGTCGGTCAGCCGTCCGTCACAGTGTATTTCCATAGTTTCCTCGAACGTTTGCAACACTACGCCCATTTTCACATTGGCAAATAACTCGTGGGACGTTTCGATGTTCCGTAGGGCCAATACAACCGGACCGAGTCAAAGACTTATATCATGTCACATGTCATTATATGGTTGTCATGGTCCATATATCCAGTCGCCACCTATGAAGTTGTGGTATTCGTCCGAAAATCTTCCATTAATAGGCACCCATTTCGCTGTAGATAGCATCATCACCCACGGGTAATATAGCCACAATTGCATTTTGATTAGAGATAAGGTAGATGATGTGATGTGCAACATCCTAGTAACAGTTGCATATTCATCAACCTTAAGACATTTACTCAAGAATGTTATCTCCCTTCCAGCAACCAAATTTACTGACATCAATAACACCAAAAGTACTACATGACTTCTTAAGTTATACATGATGGCTAGACTAATGTGATACTGCTAGTACCGCGGTTAAGCAGAGATTAAATTTATCTCTGTTTGTGCCGCCTTATAACAGCTTCTATACAGCTGATGAAGTCATCGTATAGAGCTCGGCCAAAAGCACCAATCCGAAGTCGCTTACTGTCTGAGTCGACTTCAGGCCCGTGACTGTGCTTGTGCAGAAAGTATGGGTGCGATGGAAGCGTTTCCATTGGCTCAAGGGCAGGCTCGGGTACATCCTTCGAGGTGTCCATCATACTGGTACGATGAGTCGCCATGGTTTCACTGGGTGACTCACGGTTTCGATTCTCACTCGTACCAGGTTGATCTATACTTATATCAACCACCTTACCCACCTTGCGCACCATTGGCTCCTCATCAGAAGCTGGTCGCTTCCTGCGAGCCCTCTTATGCGGTGTCGCATCGGAGTCGTTTACCGACAAAGGTTTGGACTCGGGTACTATAATTCTAGGGTGATGGCTGGCCTTCGTACCTTTTGCGGGGTTACGAATAGGTCGTGGTCGCACCTTGTCCCAGCACATCTCTGAGTCCACTACACGCAACTTAGATATATTAAGTACATGTACCTTCCCAGACCTTTGATGGCGGACATGGGCCACTGGCCCATTGATCTTAAAGATCTCATATTCAGGGTCACTGCGAGAGGTCAACTTCATCCTCTCCTCAGCCTTCACGACCACCGAATCGCCAACCTTGTACTCACCAGCGTTCGCACGCTTATTTATTTGTTCTCGGTGAATGTCTCGAGACTTAGCTGTTTCTCCACTAGCACGCAGCAAGGCATTATTAAGACAGGTAAGTCTTTCGCCAAGATCCTGCGTAGCATCCAGTGGGATGGTCAACGGAAGTCTTGCACGACGACCATACGTCAAATAAAACGTCGTATATCCAGTCGTGGAGTGACGAGTGCTGCGGTAGGCCGTTAAAGCCGCGCCCAATTCGTCCTCCCATGCTCGAGATTCGTTATTAACACCTTTCTGGATCAACTCCTTAAGAGTTCGATTGAACCTCTCGGTACGTCCATTGGTTTGCGGATGGTATGGACTTGATAGTCTATGATCAATACCGTGTTCATGAAATCGTTCTTCCAGAGAATTAGAACAAAATTCTTTACCCTGATCTGTTATCAAGATTTCAGGGACACCATGACGAGTGACATACTCGTTGAAGAACTTGCCTTCAACATTCTGAGACGTCTTAGCCAGAATCGGATATGCCTCTGCCCATGCAGAACAGTGATCGATTATCGTCATGATATACACATTACCCTTACTCGACTCTAATAGTGGCCCGATTAAATCCATACCAATTATCTGACTCGGATAATTGGCCATGGGCATCTCACTATACCTAGGTCGAGTGGTGACAGGTTGGTTGACCTGGCACGTCGTACACGTCTCCAGCATACGTACTACGTCTTTTCTTAAAGACGTCCACACAAAAGAATCTCTTACCATACAGATAGTCTTCTTCAGACCTTGGTGACCGGCTCGTTCATGAGCCATCCGGAGCACTTTCTCATGGAACAGGGTAGGTAATACAATTCTGGGGTACTCAGCGTCCAATGCTGAAGGCGTAACTAAAGAATACAAAATACCGTTTTTGACCATATACTCCTCCGGTGTGTTTTTGAACAACTCCGGGTATTCCTTGGTTTGCTCGGTACACAATTCGTCGTAGGGAACGTCGAATACCTCTAGAGGGACATGCGGTAACGCACCCTCGTCTACATCTGGTATAACAAAATCACCTGTATCAAACGTCGCGACTTCCACGGGACGACGTAATCGGGACAACATGTCCGCTCGAATATTCTTCGAGCCTTGGATGTACTCAATCTTACATCCATATTCAGCAATCAGCACTTCCCATCACTGCACCTTTGTGTTCTTCACCTTTCCCACAAACAAACTCTTTAGGGGTTTGTGGTCAGTGTACACAGTAAACTGTGCGCCAAATAGATACGGTCGGAGCTTCTTTAACGCATAAATCACAGCGTAAGCCTCCTTCTCTATTACGGGCCAATTCAGCTGACTGTCTTTGAGAGTAGAGCTTACATATTGAATTACTCGCTCTATACCCTTAATATCTTCTTGTACTAGTATCGCACCTATTGCATAACTAGATGCGTCAGTATACAATTTATACGGGGCATTCAAATTCGGATATGTGAGAACCGTCTCACTACACAGCAAGTTCTGTAATTTCTTAAATGCTTGCTGTTCATCCTTACCCCACTCAAAACGTTTGTACTTCTTCGTTAATTCTATCAAAGGCGTAGCAATTTCGCCATACCCTTGCACACAAGATCGGTAATAACCGGTAGCTCCGAGGAAACTTCTCACTTCACCCACGTCGCGGGGTGGTGACATTTCTCTAATGACCTTGACTTTCTGAGCCTGAGGAGCTACACCGTGTGCGGAAATGCGATATCCTAACAAGTCGACTGACTTACTGGCGAAATCGCACTTCTTCTTTACTTGCAAATTATACTCTCGAATCTTGTGCATGACCGTACGCAAGTGCTGTGCATGTTCCGTCGGATTTCGTGAATATACGACTATATCGTCGACGAAAACGTGCACATATTTTCCTACAAATTCTCGGAAAATATCATTCATTGCCCTTTGAAATACGGCACCTGAGTTGCAAAAACCGAAGGGCACCCAAATCCATTCGAACAAACCTTCACTGCAGACGAACGCTGTCTTCTCTATGTCTTGGCTGGCCATTGGTATCTGCCAATATCCAGACTTCAAGTCCATAGTAGAAAATATCGTTGCGCCGCGCATCGAAGCAAAAATGGCGGAGATATTCGGCAACGGCTAACTATCCTTTCGAGATACCGAATTCAATTTCTTATAGTCAATACAAAACTGGGTGTCACCGTCCTTCTTGGGTACTAACGTAATGGGTAACGCCCAGGGTGATGACGACAGTCTTATGACGCCCGCTGCCAGCATCTCTTTTACTTGGTTCTTGACCACATACTGCTTGGCTAGCAGTAGACGGTAGGCCTTATAGGATAAGAATCTCCTGTTGGCACCATACATTTCACTTTGGGGACCAATCCTAAAGTGTTTGGACGAGCCATATCAAAGATATCCGCAAAGTCACCTATCACTTTGTCAATATCTTTATATCAGGTCGTTTCTTTACAACTGGCATATACATATCTCGTTTGTTCCCTATATGGATATCTAAAGGGATATACCTGACCAAACCATACTACAACTTTGGTCCGATAGTCAATCTTTGCATTTCCCAAGTGCAAAGCATCCGCTCCAATCAAACATTCATGCCGCATATTCGCTACCACCGTACTAGGAATAGGCCAGGCGTTCTTGAACTTGATTTGAGTCTCCCCCAAAAGTTCTATCGGGGAACCATTTACTGCTAAGAGCATTTTCGCTCTTCTTAATGGCCTAGCATTTAAACTACTACGCCATATATCTTTTCGGATCAAGGATGTGCTAGCACCAGTATCCACTAAGGCATGCAGGTACTTACCTTGATCTTCCAGACCGTTTTGATCAATTTCTAGATGGATCAGAAACCGCTCGGTCGGTGAACTCACCAACGGTTTCCTCCGTCACCATTTACTGGACTCCTTCGTCCACTCACTACCTCAGCATACGAATTCCTCCGGCCGGATGAGTCTCCTCCGCCACCGTATGAATAATGGCCATACTCATCCGTACCCTCGGCCGTTAGCACAAACCCGTCGTGGTCCTCGTACTTGTCGTGGTTCCGCGACCTATTGGCTATGTCCTTTCTCACATTTCTCGAACAAGATCTTGGTGTCGTATCCCGTTCATTCTGGTTAATGTTATCTCTATCATACACTTCATCGATGCCCGGGTCCTCCCCTCGTTGCCTCTTAATCGCCCTCCTCTGAGGTTGTGGTTTCGGTGCCGTTTTCGGACAGGTCTCTACCACGTGACCGTCTTGTCCACACCTAAAACAAGTCAGGGTCTTAGCTGGACTGCGCCCACTTACAAAGCAGCCTTTGTTAAGGTAGCAATCCCTGGCCATGTGGCCCTCCATCCCGCATGTGAAACAGACAAGTGGAGGTCGCTGTGCGCGTGGTTGTGGCTTCAGTGGCGACCTTCTCGGCATATTTTGTCGGGGGTGGGGGGAGGGTGGGGGGCTGCTCTGGCTGCTGGCAGTCACTCTTGTAGTGACCTACCTTGCCGCAATTGAAACAGGTTGTAGATATCGGATTGTCCGGTGGGGAGTCATGACCCCGTGGACATCTTATATTTATGAAGTAAGACCTTGATGAAATTCATATTTGAAAAAACCAGGTGAGCTAATGGACGGAGTAGCACGCATCATACTATAGTACGTAGAGGGGCTGCTGCACTGGTTGACATGGACCGGTGCTGCCGCAACAACAGTTTCTCACGAAACTGATGCGTACATGATAACCGTATTAAGTAAGAGTTGGAATTGTAGTAAGATAGAATAGAGTAGGACCCACGGTTCTAGTTTGATGATATCTGTCAATAGTTGAAGATGAAAGTTGGTGATGTGAGATCGGCACACACTTTCAGAGTATTCAGCAGTCATTTTGGGCAATAGTTTAGAAAATAGTAACAGAGACAGTTAGACGAGACAGACAAAAAGAATGGTTAAAAGGTGGAGTGATAGGATCAAAAGGTTGACTGACATGGGAACTATCAACTCCCTATAGAAATTACAACAACACCAGCTGGCAATGAGATCATACAGCTCATGTGCTATTAACCATCGTATCCTACAGGCTTATTCGCAATAGGCAATAGGCAAGACATGGGCAAAAGAACGTCCTGTAGGAGTGATTGACACTAATGAAGTTTGTGTATAAACTATGTGTCGATCAAAAACAGCGTATCTGGTTAGAGACGAATTTGTATATCAACTATATGTCAATCACCGAGTGACATGCTACAACAACGGATGAAGTAATGTTGTTAGTTAGCTGACAGGTCTCATCAAATCAGAACCAGCCCAAACCGCAAGTGCTAGGTAAAAGGCACCCTCCTGAGGAGGGAGGGTCAGAGATTTACTTGGTTAAAAGGACGTCATAATCTAAAGATAGACTATGAGCGAATGATGGAGAGGGGAAACCATTACGTAAGTGTCTATTATTAGGCATTACCAAACGATGATAGAAGCAAAACTCAGGAGAGTATAAAAGGGGGACGTTGCCTTTTATCGGGGGTTAGATTTAGAGTCGAGAGGAGTTAGAGTTAGATTTGAGTTCTGTCTGGTCCGTTTGCTTGGTTAGCTGGGTAGGTTGATATGATATAGCAGACCTGTAGCGATAGGGAGTAATATATATCAATGGTAGATAGAAAACAGAAGTTTAGGAAAGTAGTTAGAATTTTGGTCAAAATATTATAAGTATTTATCTTTTTCAATAGAGGCAGTAAAAGTCACACTTAGTATAGTGTACAGTTAGATCTATTAAAATCAGAACCTTGATAACCTCAAGGCAAGAGTTTTGTCATAATATTTAATTCTCGAATCTACGGAAGACCACCGTAGCGTACCTACAAGTTCTGAGATTCAGTCAGATCAGGCCCGGATGTCCAATACAAATATCGTTCAGTACATCTATTTACGAGGCGAGCTGATATCCATCTTTTGCGTTCTCGGTAAAGTTAATTGTCGCAGCAACTATACATACAAGCTTTACCCAAAACGGAAAAGACTTCAGAATCGATTATATCAGATAAGAACTTATAAGTAGTATTCAATCTTGAAGATAGACACCAAAAATCTTCAGTGGCTTCAACTGCCAGGATCCGGAATTAAAACAACAGTGAGTACATAAGAATATATGGCCCAAGAACAAGCGAGACGACCAACGACCATAGTAGTTAAAGATGTAGCTGACAGGGTAGCGGATTTCTTAGAAGCGGCCCAGTGGTCAGAAGGCTGTCAGGTGACCCAGCATCGGGAGTACGGCCATAATTCAATTTGCAAAATAACAACTGCTATCAGTTGCCCCGAGCATCCGAGAGTGGCGAGGGTGGTCATTAGCATCCATTATAACTAACAACGAAGATGGCAAGAGGAGGGGGAATACCCGACCCCACGCTACCGCCGCTAGATAGACACCCACCAATGGAACTTAGGCCCGAGACGTTAGCCGCCATGCAGGCGATGGGAGTGGCCATGCCGGGGGCAATTGTAGCGAGCAGTGATCGACGGGAGACTGCCCGTGTATACCGCCGGGAGATACGGGACATGATAGATCGAATACAGCCGTGTGATGGGGTCGTGCCTGAGGAGGTGCGAGTATTCTTGGAAGAAACCAAGAGGGCGTGCATGGCGAATGAAGGAAGATTAGAGGGGATCCCAGCATATGTGATAACCCGAGCAGCTAGAGGGCCGTTGTCAAGGGCGATCGACAACTTCATGGTCGGCAAAGTGCGAGAAGAAGCGACGTATGCGGAGTTCAACGATTATATCACTATAAACTTTGTCTCCACCAACGAAACTGAGCGGATCAAATATGATCTGGAGAGGGTGCAGCAGCGAAGAAACGAGACGGTGATTGCATTTAACAGACGATATATGGAGGCTAGCAGCAGAGCGTACCCTAACGAGAACGAAGACAATCGCCGGACCATTCTCGGCATTTATTTGCGGGCTCTGGGAGACCAAGGGTTAAGTAAGCGAATCGTGCATAAGAAAGCCACAACCCTGACCCGGGCCATAGAAATAGCCGAGGAAGAGGAGACCTGTAACGATCTATTGCGGGCTATGCAGATCGATGGAAGACAGGAAGAAAGAATGGAGGTGAACATGCTAGAAGAGGAGGAGGAAAGAAAGATATGGAGTGTAGTGAGAAAGTTGAAGCAACAAATCACAGCACAGTAAAAAATGATCGAGCAGTTGTGTGGGCTGGTCAAAGATCTCCAGATGAGGGGAACCACCCCAAAGGTCGCACATCAGCCGACACAGGAGGCGAGAAGGGGGACTAAACAGCCACCCAGAGGACCTAGACCAGTTGCGAGAACGGCATCTCCGCGCGACCTGACACATATCACATGCTATAATTGTGACTAAACGGGACATTATAAAAGCAATTGTCCACGGCCACTCCGACCAGTACATAACCCGACACGAAAAATTATGGTGCGGCCACGATCACCAAGACTACCAACGACTTGTTTTAGGTGTGGCCGGGAAGGTCATATGGCACGGGATTGCGGAAATAAAACGTACAACATGTTTGGCAATCTCAGCGACACACCTACCGTAGTGAGATGTTATGGGTGTGGACAAGACGGACACTTTGTGAAGGATTGTCCACACGGGGCGCAGGATCAGCGTATACAACAGTCAGTGGTACGAACAATCAGACAACCGGAGCGTCGGATAGTGCGGCGAGCGGCAAAACGTGCTGCTAGTGATAGCATGGACATCGACGAAATAACTGATAATCGCCGGGGGGAGCAACGCATTACCCCTCGGGAGTGTTCGCGAAATATGCGCAAGGTGCTAGGTAACCAAATGCGGGAAGATGACGAGTACGAGGATCGGGATGGGTTCGTGCTGACCGACGCGAACACAGATGCATATGGCCGGTATGGTGGAGAAAATGCATCGACCCATCGTGACAGTTACGCTGAGGCAGTCAGCGGGTGAAGGAGCCCGTTAAATGGAGACGGAGAAAACCGTTGGTGAAAGCACCGACCGAGCGGTTTTTAATCCGTCTACAAGTGGATTCTAATGGTCCAACGGATCAGGGTGAGTACCTGCATGCATTAGTGGATACTGGTGCTAGCACATCCTTGGTTCATAAGGATATATGGAGTCGCATGTTAAATGCTAGGCCATTGAAAAGGGCAAAGACGCTCTTAGCGGTAAATGGTTCTCCAATAGAATTGTTAGGAGAAACCCAAGTAAAATTCAAGAACGCCCAGCCTATTCCTAGTACGGTAGTAGCAAGAATGAGGCATGAATGTTTGCTTGGAGCAGATGCTTTGCACTTGGGAAATGCAAAGATCGATTATCAGGCCAAAGTAGTAGTATGGTTTGGCCGGGTATATCCATTTAGGTATCCCTATAGGGAACAGACAAATTATATCTATGAGAGTTGTAGGGAAACGACCAGATATAAAGATATCGACAAAGTCTTGGGTGACTTTGCGGATATCTTTGATACGGCTCGTCCAAAAACGCTTGGATTGGTTCCCAAAGTGAAGTGTACGGTACTAACAGGAGATGCGTTTCCTATAAGGCAGAAGGCCTACCGTCTACCGCTGGCCAAGCAGTATATAGTCAAAAACCAAGTGGCTGAGATGCTGGCAGCGGGTGTCATAAGACCATCGTCATCACCCTGGGCGTCACCCATTACATTGGTCCCTAAGAAGGACGGGGACACCAGGTTTAGTATAGACTACAGAAAGTTGAATTCCGTATGTCGTAAGGATAGTTATCCTTTACCGAATATATCGGACATTTTTTATTCTATGGGCGGCGCAACGATATTTTCTACTATGGACTTGAAGTCTGGTTATTGGCAGATACCAATGGACAGCCAAGACATAGAGAAGACAGCGTTCGTCTGCAGTGAAGGCTTGTTCGAATGGATTCGGATGCCATTCGGTTTTGCGAACTCATGTGCCGTATTTCAGAGGGCAATGAATGATATTTTCCGAGAATTCGTGGGAAAATATTTGCATGTTTTCGTCGACGATATAGTCGTATATTCGAGAAATCCGACGGAACATGCACAGCACTTGCGTAAGGTCATGCGTAGGATACGAGAGTATAATTTGCAAGTTAAGAAAAAGAAGTGCGATTTTGCTAAACCATCAGTTGATTTGTTAGGGTATCGCATTTCCGCACAAGGAGTAGCTCCTCAGGCTCAAAAGGTCAAAGTCATTAGGGAAATGTCACCCCCACGTGATGTGGGCGAAGTAAGAAGTTTCCTTGGAGCTACCGGTTATTACCGATCCTGTGTGCAAGGCTATGCCGAAATTGCTAAGCCTCTAATAGAATTAATGAAGAAGTATAAACGTTTTGAATGGGGTGCGGATGAACAGCAAGCGTTCAAGAAATTACAGAACTTGCTGTGTAGTGAGACGGTTCTCACATATCCGAATTTGAATGCCCCGTATAAATTGTATACCGATGCGTCTAGCTATGCGATAGGAGGGATATTGGTACAGGTAGATGATAAGGGTGTAGAGCGAGTAATCCAGTATGTGAGCTCTACTCTGAAAGACAGTCAGTTGAATTGGCCTGTAATAGAAAAGGAAGCTTATGCAGTGATATATGCGTTAAAGAAGCTTAGACCATATCTATTTGGTGCGCAGTTTACCGTGTATACTAACCACAAACCCCTAAAGAGTTTGTTTGTGGGAGAGGTTAAGAACACGAAGGTGCAGTGCTGGGCAGTACTGATTGCAGAATACGGATGTAAGATAGAATACATCCAAGGCTCGAAGAATATTCGAGCGGACATGTTGTCCAGGTTACGTCGTCCAGCGGAGGTCGCCACCTTAGATACTGGCGATTTTGTCATACCGGATGTGGATGAGGGTGCGTTACCGCATGTCCCTCTGGAAACATTCGATATTCCCTACGACGGGTTGTGTACCGAACAGACCAAGGAATACCCGGACTTGTTTAAGAACACCCCGGAGGAGTACATGGTTAAGAACGGTATTCTGTATTCTCTAGTTACGCCCTCAGCGTTGGACGCTGAGTACCCCAGAATTGTCTTACCAACCCTGTTCCGTGAGAAGGTGCTCCGGATGGCTCATGAACGAGCTGGTCACCAAGGTCTGCAGAAGACTATTGGTATGGTAAGGGATTCGTTTGTTTGGACATCTTTGAGGAAAGATGTGGTATGTATGCTTGAGAGGTGTACGACGTGCCAGGTCAATCGACCTGTCACCACTCGACCACGGTACAGCGAGATGCCTATGGCCAAGTATCCGAGTCAGATAATAGGCATGGATTTGATTGGTCCACTGATGGAATCGAGTAAGGGTAATGTGTACATCATGACGATAGTTGATCACTGTTCTGCGTGGGCAGAAGCGTATCCAATTCCCGCTAAGACGGCTCAGAATGTGTAAGACAATTTCTTCAACGAGTATGTCGCACGTCATGGTGTCCCTGAGGTATTGATAACTGATCAGGGAAAAGAATTTTGTTCTAAATCTCTGGAGGAACGATTTAAGGAACACGGTATAGATCATAGGCGATCGAGTCCATACCATCCCCAGACAAATGGACGTACCGAGAGGTTCAATCGAACTCTTAAGGAGTTAATCCAGAAAGGGGTGAATAATGCGTCTCGGACATGGGAAGACGAGTTGGGTGCAGCATTGACAGTGTACCGCAGTACTCGTCATTCTATGACCGGATATACGCTATTCTATCTGACGTATGGTCGTCGAGCAAGACTTCCGTTTGCGATTCCCGTAGATGCTTCGCAGGATCTTAGTGGGAGACTGACGTGTCTCAATAATGCCTTGCTACGTGCTCGTAGTGAAACGGCTAAGTCTCGTGAGGTTCACCGAGAGCAAATTGACAAGCGTGCAAACGCTGGTGTCTTCAAGGTGGGGGGATTCGGTGGTCGTAAAGGCTGAGGAGAGGATGAAGTTGACCTCTCGCAGTGACCCCGAATATGAGATCTTTAAGATCAATGGGCCAGTGGCTCATGTCCGGCATCAGAGATCTGGGAAGGTACGTGTACTTAATATAGCCAAGTTACGCGTAGTCGACTCAGAGATGTGCTGGGACAAGGTACGGCCACGCCCTGTTCGTAACCCGCAAAGGGTACGAAAGCTAGCCATCATCCAAGGGTGATGAGGACCCCGGAGTCTGAAACCTTGCCGGTAAATGGCGATAATGCGACCCCTAGTAAAATGGCTCATAGGAAGCGACCAGCTTCTGATGAGGAGCCAAGGGTGAGCAAGGTGGGGAAGGTGGTTGATAATAACATCAGTCAACCTGGTAGAAGTGGGTATCGAAACCGTGAGTCACCAACCGAAACTCACGTGAATCCTCCTGATGGGATGATGGACACGTCGGAGGAGGTACCCGAGAGTGTGCCGGAGCCAATGGAAACGCTGCCAGCACGTCCCTACTTTCTGCGCAAGCGCAGTCATGTACCTGATGTCGAGACTAACATCAAGCGACTCAGGATTGGTGCTTTTGGGCGTGCTCTATACGATGACTTCATCGAGCGTATAGATGCAGTTATACTGCGCCATAGCCGCAGATAATTATCATTCTGACTTATACTCTGTACCAGTAAGCATCCTAATAGTAGCGCATAGCATATTCAGTTAAAATTTAAGTTTAGTATCAGATAGGAAATATAGTGTAGGCGTCAGTGGTTTGGTTAGGAATACGTAGACCATGGCCTGGGAATCTATTAAGCTCGAGTTCGCTCGACTACCAAGTAATGCCTATCCGCCAACGCGGGGGTCACAATTCGCTGCCGGCTATGACTTATATAGCGCCTATGATTACTTGATACCGGCTTGGGACAAAATGGTCGTGAAAACGGACATTCAGATTGCGGTAGCGCCATGGTCGGGGTTGGCGGCTAAACATTTCATAGATGTGGGTGCAGGAGTGATCGATCAGGATTACCACGGGAATGTAGGTGTGGTCCTATTTAACTTTGGCCGGGGTAGTTTTCGCGTACGGAAGGGTGACCGGATAGCCCAACTAATACTGGAAATGATAGTTATACCAGACCTAATAGAATGTGGAGGGCTAGATCAAACCAAACGAGGAGCGAGTGGCTTTGGTTCCACAGGGGTCAGCTGAGGGTCGACAAGACCCACGTACCTTGCATAGTAAGCATACTAACAAATACTACGGATAGAAATTGCAATATTCAACTATCAGAGTCCAACATAACAGCAAGTAAATTATTTGCCAATAAGAAAATAGGTGTGATTTTGCAAACGTTCGGTGAGACTATGGAGATTCATTGTGACGGACTACTGACCGACCGATGTGATGTAAGTAGTGGTGTGTATGCGTTGATGTCGGGAGAATGTGGTTATAGCGGGAAGGGATGGCAATTCGAGCCTGTGGTGTCTTACAGTCGGACGTACACTCGGGTTAGCCTGGCCATTGAAATGCCCCACTTGGATGTGACCGGTGTTCTAAATAAATCCATGATAGTAAATCATTTGAAAGTGCAACCCTGGGATCATTTACAGAAATCTAAGTATGTGCCGCTAGCACCATTGTCCGCACTCGACCCAGTGATGGTCGAGGGCATGGGGATACTATCTTTTGTGTCTTATTCGACGGGCTCCTTCGTGAGTGTGCTCGTTGTGTTAATTGTGCTATACAAATGTGGAATAATTTCGCGCATGTGGAAATGGCTAAAATGCAAGCCACGTGCGGCCCATAGTAGTGATAAATGCAAGCCACATGCAGCCCATAGTAGTGACAAACGCACCGCCATTCATATTAGTGCACCGGCAATTCAGGCCCAGCAGCCCCGGAAAACTGCAGTGATACCGGAGCCGCTGAGGTTGGCAACCGGGTCGTCGCCTAACGCTACTGCGAGGACTGGGATCGACCCGATGGCTGCCGACTGGGTTGAAGTAGAACTTTATGATGACGTGGTGGATCCTGACGAGGGTGTGGCTCGAGTGGATATATCCATGTGACGTTGTGGGACTAACTTCGTTTGCTGTGTGTGGAACATTGAATGGTGATGTACCATATATCCATAACAATTTATGAACTACATATATCCGTAACAATTTAATGAACTACATATATCCGTAGCAGTTTGATGAACTATATATCCGTGAAAATGTGATGAACTAAATTGCCGTAAACATTTGATGAACTTTATTTTGAGTAGAGATTATTATATGACCTGTAATGAATTTGCTCTGTAGGATTAGGATTACTGTTATTTAATGACCTGTAATGAATTTGCTCTGTAGGATTAAGTTTTCTGTTATTTAGTTATTACACCTTGAGTGTCAAGGTTATTAATGATGATATTAATGTGGTTCTGGGGACGATATGCCGTTATCCGGACATGTATGTATGTATAGTCGTGCCGGAAATGGGTGGTCATGCATGATACTCCATTCCCGGTGTAGAAACTATTTCATGAGTTACAATGCTTTATGTATAGGCGGTAGTAATCGTGTGAATGATGAGTTTGGGGGTTGAGTGTTACCCGTTCGGGGGGCCGCTGGTATAGTGTGGTTTTGTTGTTGATGTGACACAACGAGTTAATTGACGCTCTCTTAAGGCCTTAAGAGGTGGTCAATTAACTTCAGTTTAGGGGCATGTGTAGATATCGGAATGTCCGGTGGGGAGTCATGACCCCGTGGACATCTTATATTTATGAAGTAAGACCTTGATGAAATTCATATTTGAAAATACCAGGTGAGCTAATGGACGGAGTAGCACGCATCATACTATAGTACGTAGAGGGCTGCTGCACTGGTTGACATGGACCGGTGCTGCCGCAACAACAGTTTCTCACGAAACTGATGCGTACATGATAACCGTATTAAGTAAGAGTTGGAATTGTAGTGAGATAGAATAGAATAGGACCCACGGTTCTGGTTTGCTGATATCTGTCAATAGTTGAAGATGAAAGTTGGTGATGTGAGATCGGCACACACTTTCAGAGTATTCAGCAGTCATTTTGGGCAATAGTTTAGAAAATAGTAACAGAGACAGTTAGACGAGACAGCCAAAAAGAATGGTTAAAAGGTGGAGTGATAGGATCAAAAGGTTGACTGACATGGGAACTATCAACTCCCTATAGAAATTACAACAACACCAGCTGGCAATGAGATCATACAGCTCATGTGCTATTGACCATCGTATCCTACAGGCTTATTCGCAATAGGCAATAGGCAAGACATGGACAAAAGAACGTCCTGTAGGAGTGATTGACACTAACGAAGTTTGTGCATAAACTATGTGTCGATCCAAAACAGCGTATCCGGTTAGAGACGAATTTGTATATCAACTATAAGTCAATCACCGAGTGACATGCTACAACAACGGATGAAGTAATGTTGTTAGTTAGGTGACAGGTCTCATCAAATCAGAACCAGCCCAAGCCGCAAGTGCTAGGTAAAAGGCACCCTCCTGAGGAGGGAGGGTCGGAGATTTACTTGGTTAAAAGGACGTCATAATCTAAAGATAGACTATGAGCGAATGATGGAGAGGGGAAACCCTTACGTAAGTGTCTATTATTAGGCATTACCAAACGATGATAGAAGCAAAACTCAGGAGAGTATAAAAGGGGGATGTTGCCTTTTATCGGGGGTTAGATTTAGAGTCGAGAGGAGTTAGAGTTAGATTTGAGTTCTGTCTGGTCTGTTTGCTTGGTTAGCTGGGTAGGTTGATATGATATAGCAGACCTGTAGCGATAGGGAGTAATATATATCAACGGTAGATAGAAAATAGAAGTTTAGGAAAGTAGTTAGAATTTTGTTCAAAATATTATAAGTATTTATCTTTTTCAATAGTGGCAGTAAAAGTCACACTTAGTATAGTGTACAGTTAGATCTATTAAAATCAGAACCTTGATAACCTCAAGGCAAGAGTTTTGTCGTAATATTTAATTCTGGAATCTACGGAAGACCACCGTAGCGTACCTACAAGTTCTGAGATTCAGTCAGATCAGGCCCGGATACCCAATACAAATATCGTTCAGTACATCTATTTACGAGGCGAGCTGATATCCATCTTTTGCGTTCTCGGTAAAGTTAGTTGTCGCAGCAACTATACATACAAGCTTCACCCAAAACGGAAAAGACTTCAGAATCGATTATATCAGATAAGAACTTATAAGTAGTATTCAATCTTGAAGATAGACACCAAAAATCTTCAAGGTGATGTTGGGTCGATTGCTGGTTTTTGTCCCATTTTGTCGTGGTGCTGCCGGTGGATGGCGCGGGGTGGCTGGCGCTTGTTGCCGTTGTTGTCGTCTTTGGGGTGCAGCATCGGCTAACCGTTCGCTACGTAATTCCCCAATTACACTGCACAATTTCTCTATCATCTTACTTTGTTGTGCCATTTGTCTCTTTAAAGCGTTAATCACCGCCCATACCCCTTTCTCCCCTCCATATCTAGCACGTCTATTTCCATTCTCTCTTCTGCTTTGGTGTCAATGCGCATCGCTTTAAGGAGATCGTTACAACATTCTTCCTCCTCAGCGATCTCTATCGCCCATTGCAGGTTTGCAGCCTTTTTACGGACTATCCGCTTTCCTAGTCCATGGTCGCTCAATGCTTTGATGTATACTCCTAACACCATACGATGGTTGTCCGCGTTCTCCACAGGATATGCGCAGCTCGCCAGCTCCTTATACCTTCGATTGAATGCTATTATGTTCTCGTTCCTCCGCTGCTGCACTCCCTCTAGATCATATGTTATCCTTTCTGGCTCATTAGCAGAAATAAAGTTCATGGTTACGTACTCACGGAATTCGTCGAACGTAACATGGTCCCTCTCCTTGCCCACTAGAAAACTGTCTATGGCTCGCGATAGCTGGCCGCGGGAAGCTCTTGTCATAATATAGGCAGGTATGCCTTCTAACATCCCTTCGTCCGCCACCCATACCCTATTTGCTTCATCGATGAATTGTCTGACTTGTTCAGGTATGAGTCCATCGCAGGGCTGTATACATTGGGTGAGCTCCCGGATTTCCTGTCTATGCACTCGGTCTTGCTCTCGTCTACTACAACTCTCTACTATAGCTCCCGCCATTGCAACTCCCATGGTCTGCATTGCGGCTACTGTCTCGGGTCGTAGTTCTGGTCCAGGACGTAGCGGGGATCCATCGGTGGTAGACCAGGATCGGGTCGGCGCGGTGCTGTAGCCATTTTATCAAATGTTTTTTGTTCAGTTTTTACACAGTTCTATTGGTAATATAAACACATGATTATTCTTTTCAACCGGGGCTGCTCTTCGCAACTAATGTCAGTAGTTAGTTTTATCAGTGAATTGTCCCGGTACTCCCGGTGCTGAGTTACTTTGGTGCTTTCTGTTTGTTTTGCCTGTTCCACGAAAACCTGTACTCTATCGGCAACGTCTTTCAGTACTATATTGGCCGGTCGATCGGCGGACATATTAGTTATGTACTCACTTAGTTTCTTTTGTTGTGTTTCCACGTCGTCTTACTTTGGATCCTGGCAGGTGAAGCCACTGAAGATTTTCGACCTTCCTACCTACACTTAACTACTACAGCCTCGAAAAGACTATGATGTTATGATTGCTGCGACAATCTATCTTTTCGAAGATGCAGCATTTACGATTACTGGCTCGCCTCTTCAACGATGGTATGAAGATATTGTATTTAGTAATCGGGCCCTAATCTAACTATCACAAGATTCTCAGATAAGGTACAGTGTTTCTCTGTACTCAGGAGTTAACTGACACACAACCAAGCTCTTGCCTTGTATGTACAAGGTGATGCTTTCATTAATACTTCTAACTTTACAATAACTTACTAACTATAACGATGGTGACTTTTACTGTCACAAATGATAATAGATACTTTGAATATTGAACACTTATTATTATTAAGCCTACCTCTACTAGACTCTATTTTTACGTAACTTGACTTATGTAATAAACTGGTAACGGACTACTCCCAGCCTACTGCTGGTCTGATGGTCACGCTTACAATGAAGATAGCAACGACTTGCTACTTGAATCACCGATGGTAAAAGATTAAAGATTTAAGAGACAAAGTGCCTCTTATATACAGTTTACAGTTTCCTAAGTTCTATACATATTACGATATATAGATCTATATATATCGTAATACATAGTTTCTGTTCCCTTCATCCTTCTAGGTAGATATAATCATAGTTTGATTGGCCTACATATCATTGCCTCCAATCAACATCTACTTATCTCTTCCTAGAAGTTCATACCTATTCCTGTTGGTCGTTCTGACCAATCCCTGTTCGCCTATCTCTCGATTTCACTTTGAAACTCTATTCTTTTTGTTTCTCTGCCACAGAGTTTGATTCGATGCTCATTGATTATGACGTCATCTTGACTAATCAAACTCTGGGCTTCTCTTCTACGGAGATAATGTACAACAGGGTCAAAGCGGTGTTGGCTGGTTCTGATTTGATGCGATCTGTCAGCTAACTAACAACATTAGGGTATGTGTTGTTGTAGCATGCCTATCTTTGATTGACATATAGTTGATATACAAATTTCGATTGTGTTATGCATTCCTACAGGACGTTACAAGGCCTCTGTCCTGTCCCATGCCTATCCTGGATAAGCCTGTAGGAAACGAACGTTAATAAGCACATGAGCTGTATGATCTCATTGCCAGCTGGTGTTGTTGTACTTGCTTAAGGGAGTCGGAATGCCGACCGTCAACAACTACTGTCAGTCTGTCACCTATAATTCCTATCGATTTCTTTTCACTCGAATATTTACTAAACTAACGGCCGAAACGACTGCTGAACAACATAAAAGTGTGTGCCGATCCCACAGCAACAACTTTCATCTTCAACTATTGACAGATTTCACCAAAGTTCTCAGAACCGTCGGTTCTATTTCAATTTATTTCATTCCTAACTTACTAGACAATTATTCTAGCTACAGTTTCGCATCAGTTTCGATACTGCTTTCTCTGAAACTGCGTGCATCAGCATTGACCAATGTCAACCAGTGCAGCGTCCTAAAACGTACATACATGATAACTATAATGTTACTCAGTTCACTAGCTCACCTGGTATTTTCAAATATGAATTTCACTGAGGTCTTACTCGTAAATATAAGACATCCCGCGGGGTCATGACTTCCCACAAGACAATCCGATATCTACAAAATGTGATGTACAATGACCAGTCGATCAAAACGTATCTGGACTTCTATGGACCATAATCAATAAGTTAATTGGCCACGTATAAGGACTGGAAATAACTGATAATGTTAACAACTTAGGTTTTATATTATTAATTACTTTTATTATTATTATTATGCTAGAGTAATTGTAACCCACCACAGAATGGCGAGTCGGTGTTCTGAGTAACTTGAAATTGTTACGGCGTAATTTATGTATAACCGTGCCATCCCAGCAAATCGGCTGGCACTGCTCGGAACTTTAAATCTTGTAGATATATATATTTATTATTATTCTCTTTAAAGTCTTTGTAAAAAGATTGATATTAAAGGGATGAGGAGAGCCATTCGTGTGGCTCCCAAAAAGAGCCACACTAATAATTCAGGTACGTTGGAGCCTGGGCGTCCTCAGCGCGGTGAATAATTACCTGCCGCTGAAGGAGGATGTTCTCACAAACTACTGTAAGGTTGTAAACCAATAAAGTCTGCACAACACAAAAAAAAAATAAAAAGAGCCAGAGCCTAAGAAACCCGGGCCAAAAATTAAACAGCTATCCCATCTCTTTGCACGGCTATGTGCCTATCTTTTATAACCACGCACCTCACGTGCCACTCTATCCTCATGGCTACATGCCAAACCTGTGAAGTCCCCTAGCGCTCACCTTACAGTGTGCGATCTGCTTCGGTGATATCCCTCGACGCGTGGTGCCAAGCTAGGAGGGGTGGTATAGCATGAATCACTCAGTCGGGTACGAACCGACACGGGTTAGCCGGGTACGAAATGACACGATCTGAGATGCTCCAATCATTCCCCCATTAGTTCTATAAGCCAGCGTGTGTAGCCACAGAAAAGAGAGCCTAGACTGATAGAGTCCGTAAGAACGCCTAGTGCGCATGCGCGCCAATAAGAGATAACTTACCCACGTTGCACTGACAGTGTGTGGAATGGCATTCTTATGTCTATAGTTGCCTGTATTTTGGGAAATCCTTAATACTAGGCCCTATTCATCCATCTTGGTATGAATCATTACCAGCATTCGTTGAGATGAACGAATCCGTTTACAGAACTGAAATCGGCCAAGGAATGGAAGCGATATCAGGGAAATAAGAATTGGCCTTTTAATTCCTTTAAGTTAGTTTAGATTGCTATCGCGCATGTGTTGGTAGGGTGACGGTAACGTGACATCATAAACATGTGTTGCTCTCACGTTATTTCATCCACTTGGTATGCGATGATTGGTTGAGCTCTCCTATGGTGACTGCTGATTGGTCACCATACAGTATATAAGGAGTCGCACTGGCTGCATTCCTCAATCGGGTCGGGGCATCAGCCCATTGTGGAGGACATTCCTATAGCCTACCATGCAGAGCTCATCTAATGCAACCTATACCAGCATAAGCTGTATCCGCCACTGAGGCCGGGCTGGGAAGATGGCACCGATGGAACACTGCCAACACACCAGTTTTTGGAACCCCTGTTCAGGGGTTATATAACAACTAAATATTAGGTCACCCTTGCCAACTATCGCCGTGACCTGTTGGTGATGCCAACTCTTTTGGTCAATAACATCCAAAAGATCATGTGAAACAATTGGCCTGTTCTGATATCTCACCAAACCTGCCGTACCATGCCAAAATGTGGTAGATAGAAACATGCACGTATCCATATACACCATATGTGTTTGGACTCAATAACTAAAGGTTAGCCTAGCTCCTCAAGAAGGACAGGCAAAATAACGTGACGGCGACTAAACCAGAATAAGAGACAATGGTGCTGGATTCTGTTGAAGCTGGCGCTCCGCATCCACGTAAATCAGCGTGCATCCCTATATATAAATAATTACACATATATAATTTAACACACTTTATTATTGTTCTAGACTGGAGCGTGGTCTTGACCGTATCTCCTCCTCTGCTTCGGCGTGGTAGGCATTTTCCTGTAATGGAGGCCCGCACGAGTCACTTTCCTCTTGCAAAACCAGTTTATTGGCCTACTTGAGGCATTAGTTTATATTAAACTAGTTAGCCACGCTAGGACTCCTCCTTTACAGGGGTACCTATCATATAAATAAGGATAGATTAGGTATCTTTGGTGAGATACAACACAGATGGCGCCAACACATCACTTTATTATATTATCGCAGGAAACAATCAACATTGTTAAACCAGCGTACCTTTTCTAAACAAGAAGCCAGCTTTCGACTTGCTGGATTTATATATATATATATATATATATATATATATATATATATATATATATATATATATATATATATATATATATATATATTACAAATTAACTAACCTATAATGCAGAGACATACGAGCTACATAAATAGTCGAGATGACACTGCAGTGTTCACTGTAAGTGGCAATGGTCGCCTGGCCCCACTGGAATGTGAACGTTCTACCAACTCCAGAAGTCGGTCTTTGTGGTCACCCATTGCCCGTAGTCTCCAGTCTCCATCCCGAGGCCAACTAACAAGCATCGTCGGAATCCGCCGAGGAATGAGGGGAGCGACACCCGATCTTGTCGGTACCCTATCCACGCAAACGACTGGCTTAGTGGGTTTCTTAAATACCAATTGGCCAGCAACAGCCTCCAGTTAAACCGATTTAGAGATTTTAATAGGAGGTGGAGAAATGTGGTCGGATGGAACGGGCTTGGTCCGGTCAGTACCTTGGTCAGACTGTATGATTCCAACCCATGCAAATGACTGGGTTAGTGGCTTTCTTAAATACCAATTGGTCAGTAACAGCCTCCAGTTAAATCGATTTGGAAATTTTAATAGAAGGTAGAATAAAACCGAATTTAATCTAGCCTGTATTAGTCCAAATTGCCTGTGCCAGCACGCGTGCACGATCTGGTTTAGCTGTGTGCGTTCAGTTTCCTTGGCGCAACAGCTCCCAGTAAAATGGGTTCCAAAAATGTGTGGCAAATCTGGAGAAAACGAGGTAAAATAAAACTTAATTTGATCTAGCCTGTATTCGTCCAAATTGTCTGTGCCCAGCACGCATACATGATCAGGTTTAGCTGTGTGCGTTCAGTATCGTTGGCGCAACAGCTCCCAGTCAAATCGGTTCAAAAGATTTGTAGCAAATATGAGGAAAACGAGGTAGAATAAAACTGAATTTGATCTAGCCTGTATTTGTCCAAATTGCCTGTGACCAGTGAAGTTGTCCTGTCAAAGGTCTACCAACGCTTGCCTAGCCAGATCTGTCCGTGTCTGGCTCCTGTCGCCGACTTCAGAGGGTCAATCGTGATCCCAGGTTTTCTCCAATGAGTTCCAGGCCCGGTGGATGATAGCTTCTTGTTGGTTCAGACACGGGCGTTATCTGGAATTCAACAATCTATATTTATTATTAAGCAAGCAATATTTTTATCTCTACATGCACTGATTATTCTTTTCTTTGTCGAGTCGGGCTGACCTTTGGTTGAAGGTTTCAACACTGAAAATTGTGTTCCTTGTCTCTTGTGGTTTCAAGACTAAAATTAATGGACTTTCCTTTTTTGGTCCTACAGCTGCAGTCAGTCCTTCTTCGCAGACAGGTGGGGTGGGATGGGGTGTGGTGGGGGTGAGGTGGTGACACTTTACTTATATATGCTGTCCGAATTTAAGGGGGCTAGGCTAGGACCCATTATCCTCCGGGAACCCGGTCAACATGGTGTCAATAATTATAGACACTCGGGCGTCGTTTTATTGACCTGTTGCTTTATATAGCATTTGTTGCAGGTAAGGGCTAACTTGTTGACAATTCTTGATTCGGTTAATGTGTTTAAGGATGGAGGATCGTGATCCTGTGCATCTATAGGTAAGTCCTTGTGACCGTTCGGCAGGCTAGGTACAACCGCACCTCAAGGGTGCAGCAAGGCGTGCAAGCCCATGGGTTCACGACCATGCACTACATTCATTGCCAGAGCCTAAAGGCAGGGGAGGGTGGGGTACATGCAACTATGACATATTAAGATATCCCTCTAAAACGCAGTGACGCGTAAAAGTTTTACACGCATCCGACTATGCAGATTAATCCTTTGTCGAGCGTCTCTAGTGGCGAGTGAATGCCCCTTCACTGGCCGCTGGTGTGAATAGTGGGCAAGCAGACGACTTTTTTTACTGGATATCAGAATACCTGACAGGTACATAGCCCGAACAAAAACATTATTAGATGCTGTATCTAGGGAATGTCCAAATTTCGTAGGGCTAGGCCATAAAGAAAAATTATTTATCTACTATAACAGCCAATGGTTTACTAATAAAGGAAGATGCAATCTGGATGCAGAAAAACCGGATAAATGAAATATTATCTGCCAGAGACCCTCAGTAGTTTATTTACGCCTTGTTGTGTGTGCGTGAGTGCGTGCGTGCGTGCATGCGTGCGTGTGTTGTAAGGGATACTTATAGTTTGTCAGGTATTTTTCTGTATATTTAAATCTATTATGTAGTGGTCCCATGCAAAAGTTATGCTACATCTCCTCTGCTGTATGTGGCGGTACTTGCAGACGTTGTATGTGGCTGTACTTGGAGACCTTTGATCTCTTGCTATGTGAAGTAACATTATACTGGTGGGCTGCCCTCCGCCAATCAGGTTTCATTTATTTCTTATCGAGCAATTTCAATGGCTGTGACCCAGAGCTCATTATATTTACGATGTTTCATTAACTTACCACAGATATCAAAAGCCCGCAAGCACAGTACTCGATATTGGAGCAGAGCGGGAGGGCGAGATATTCAAATATTGATGACGTCACTGATAAGCCCATAAGCTCTCGACACATTTTGGGGATGTAAATCTTTAGATAATTTACAGGTGCAACGATGCATGAAAGGGAGCCAATCCGAGCAACTGCCTCAATGGTTTCCGTTGTTCGAGTCTGGATATATTGACCCTCAGTAGTGCTAATTGACTGGTCTAATGATCCATGAAAGTGTTAGGGGGTGTGCCCTAATTCAAAATATTGATGATGACGTCATAACTCTCGACCAATCAGCGCAGCCGCCTTGAGGTGTCAATCGAGGTCACATGTTTCTCGAGGCCTATCAATATGTATGATTACTGTGTTCTGTGGCTATAGTAGTAGAAAAATCCTACAGCTGCAGTCAATCCTTCTTCGCTTTTGCCCACTCTGTCCTGTCCTCAGCCGAAATCCTTAGCTTCCTAAGGTCCATTCTTGACTTGAGTGTACCGTGTCCTGTTATCTTGAGGTCACCTGGTAGCAAGCCTAGCAGATTTATGCGGCGACTTTCTCTCCTGGCTTTGTATTTGCTGGCTCCGAGTAGGGCGAATTCAAAGGCTCTCTGTGCTGGTGTCTTTTGGCATCTTTAGCACAGGGCCAAACATGGACCATCTTTGCTGGACGATTTTACAAACAGCGGCAATGTATTACACATGTTGTACAGTGCATCATTGGAAATTATGCTGTCTGGCCATCGGTGTCCAGTGATGGTGCATAGGTGTTTGCGGTGGCAGGCATTGAGTTTGTCTAGAGCTGCCTTTGGAGCTGCCCAGCTGTTACAGTTATACAGCTTCACGGATACGCAGGTTGCATTGTATAAACGTAGCCTTTTTATCAAAGGCATCTTTGATCTACGAATCCATAGCTTCCAGAATGACTGGAAAGTTATGTTCTCCATGATGTAGCATGCAGCAATGCCGGAAGTACTGCAGAGCAGCGAGCCCAAGATTGTACTTTTCTTCCATGGTTCGCCGCCACGAAGTGGATCGTCATTTTCTTTAGTTTCATGCTTTGTCGATAGGTATATGTGGGTGAACTCTGTCTTGGATTCATTCATACAGACATTCTCAATTTTTAACTTGCTTGCAACTATTGGGAGAAGTTCGTCGAGGGGTTTCTTTTCCTTGTCTATGAAGTCCACATCGCCGGCATATCCCATCCCTAACGGCATACCCAGTACTGACACTGGGGTTGGGGGGGGGGTGGGGGTGGTTGGTTGGTCTTTTGGAACTTTCCCACACAGATTTCAATGCAGCAGCAAGGTAACAGGTGAAAAGCACCGGAGATAGACCATCTTCCTGTGGGAGCCGATTGATGTCTAAAATTCTTCAGACTTCACGGACTTGACTCCTACTCTCAGCTTGATGTCTGCACGCAGTAGTCTCACTAATCATAGCTCATCTTCATTGCAACTGGCCTGGTGTAGTACATTTAGTTAGGATCTGTGAGCGTTAAATATGTCGAAGGCTTTTGACCTGTCTATGCCCATTTTGTGGAAATCCCAGTGTTTGGACATGACTACCAACACACACACATGCGTTGAGCCCATACAATGTCTGCACAGCTGTGCCCACATTTGAAGCCAATTTGACATGATCCGGTGAAGTCATCGAGTTTGTCTCAGATGCGACATAGTGTAACATTGGATATGATTTTTCATATGCTATTTAGGAGCACAATGAGCCACAGATTGGCTGGTGGGGGTGAGGGGTGTGCGGTGGGGTGAGCAGGTGGCTTCTTAGGTCGGAACTTTTGTAGTTTGGCTAAGAAAGCATATCCCGGTGGTGGGAATGAAGACAGCAAGCGTCTTGACATTAGAGCGTACATCAGGACATTAGCAGACAAACTACTTGCCAAACAGATCATGTATAAAGAAAAAGATACTTTAGAAGCCGCCATTAGATCTATGGAACAGCAAGGCAACTATAAGGATTTACTTGACATGATTAACATCGACGAATCACGAAAACCTGAAAAACCTTCAGACAATCATCGCGAATAACAATACATTACAACTGCAGTAGTTCACGGTCCCAACAACATGAACACCACCAAGGTGTTATCAGTGCGGACAATCAGGTCACGTTAAGCGTTTCTGCCTGACAAACATGTCTCAGTATCATCAACATTGGAATCAGTAACAGGGGTGGTCGAAGAGAACAGTGACGTGTCATCAATGTGGCCAAGCCGGCCATATCAAACGAAACTGCCCATCTGTGAAGAAGGCACAGCCGAATCAGACGAGTGCTAAGAACATGAAGATACTGTGACGAGTTGGCCCATACATGACGAATGAAATACTGAATAATACCAACGTGAGCATCACATGCTGGGGATGTGCTGAGAATGGGCACACGACCAACCAATGCCCTCGTAATGATAGAAATAACACGCAACCACAGCCGAATTGAAATGATGCACAGCCAGGAATTCGCTGTTATGGATGCGGAGTGACCGTACACACCAACTGGCAGTGTCCTCACAATGTGAACAGTCAACCTACAAGATGAGATACCGAGCCAAGATTCGAAGCAGTGGAGATCGACGTGGCTGGCTATGTTAATGGTAATGGTTGGGACCCCGAATATCGAGAAGATACGAGACACAGGAGTTATGCCATATAGCCACGTGCGGGAAACGCCAGCAGAGGGAACCACAGATCAACTGGTTCCTGGACCGATTGTTTTAAGAAAATAATAAGGGTCTGAAGGACGAAACTGGTCAGTTTGTAGACGTGTTAATAGATACTGGTGCTAGTACATCATTCATTAGGAGTGATATTTGGAAAACTGTTTTTGGTGCTCATCCCTTAAGGAGAGCCGGAACTTTATTTGCTGCACATGCTACCCCATTGATGTGTTAGGAGAAACACAAGTACGATTTCAGAATGCATGCCCAATTTTAGTGCTTGTTGTGAAAGGTATGAAGCATGAAGGTTTGATTGGTATTGATGCATTGTGTGCGCGTATAGCTGTGATTGATTATGGCAAGTGTAAGATGGAATGGTTTGGTAAGAAATATAAACTCCATGTTCCATATAGGCACCAGGATGCTTATCTATACGTTGATGATGCCAGTATTAAAGAAACGACAGGATATGAAGTTATCGATAAGGTACTTGGCGATTGCCAATATTTTCGCTGCTGCTCGTTCAAAGACATTAGGTAAAAACCCTATGGCTGAATGTACAGTTCCAATTGGAAATCATCTGCTGATTAGGCAAAGTGCCTACAGGATGCCGTTAATGAAAGCCCATATTGTTAAGGAACAGGTTAAGGAAGTGTTGGAAGCTGGAGTGATTAGGCCATTGTGATCACTTTTGTATCGACTACAGGTCTCTAAATAGTGTCTGTTGTAAAGATTCATATCCATTACCAAACGTATCCGATATATTTGACTCTATATATGGAGCATCATATCATGGACTTGAAGTTTGGATATTGGCAAATTCCAATGTTCAGCCATCGAAAAGGCAGCGTTTGTCTGCTCTGAATATCTGTTTGAATGGACTCATATGACCTTTGGATTTTGCAACTCAGGCACAGTTTCGCAACATGCCATGAACGTCGTATTTCAAGTTTGTGTGAAAATTCATGCATGTTTTCATCGATGATGTAGTAGTATATACTAAGAACGATAGGGGGCATGCTCATCATCAAAGGCTAGTCATGCAGCGAATACGAGAGTACAACCTCCAGCTGGAGAGAAAGAAGTGTGATTTTGCCAACAAGTCATAGATCTACTTCGTTACCGAATTTCAGCATACAGTATTTCTCCTCAAGAAAAGAAAGAAGAGCAGGTAACATTCAACAAATTGAAGAATATGCTGTCATGTCCAGCAGACATAGCTACTTTCGACACAGGAGATTACATCGTTCCTGACATAGAAGATGGAGTGTTGCCATATGTTCCCTTAGATGCGTATTACATTTCCTTCAAAGCACTGTGCGATGAGCAGCATGAAGCATTTCCAGAAATGTTTACGGAAACGGCAGAAGACTTACTCATTCATAATGGAGTCGTCTACTCTAAACTTACTCCATCAACTCTAGATGCAGAGTACCCCCCGTGTGTCGTTCTTCCGACAAGATTCCGAAAAAAGGTAGTTGAGAAAGCTCTGAAAGAGCTGTTCATCAAGGCTTACAGAAAACTCTAAGTTTGATTAGAGATTCTTTTGTGTGGTCGACGTTAAGAAAAGATGTCATCCACATGCTAGATGTTTGTCCAGTGTGTCAAGTCAACCGAGCCATGACAATAAGACCCAAGTATACACCTATGCCTGTAGCGAGGTAGCGTAGTCAGCAGATTGGGATGGATTTGATAGGTGCTTTAATTGAATCAACGAAAGGCAATGTTTACATCCTGACGATCGTAGATCATTGTTCAGCATGGGCTGAGCCGTACCCTATTCCAGCCAAGACAGCGCTGAATGTATATGAGAAGTTCTTCAATGAATATGTTACAAGACATATTGCGCCAGAGATTCTGATTACAGATCAAGGGAAATAATTCTGTGCAAGAAGTATTGAGGCTAGATAGAAGGCGTATGGGATAGACCATCGACGCGTGAGTCCATATCATCCTCAGACTACTGGATGCACTGAGTGTTTCAACCATACTTTGAAAGAACTAGCTCAGAAAGGTATCAACAATGAATCCAGAGCATGGGAAGATGAGCTAGGTGCTGCATTGACAGCATTCGAAATACTTGGCATGCAACCACAGGTTTCATGCCATTTTACCTGATGTATGGCAGGCGCGGTAGATTGCCGATGGCTACTCCAATAGATAGTCTGCAATATCTCAGTGATAGACTTAGGAGTCTCAATTATTATTGCGAGCTTATGCTGATTCCGAGAAATTTAGAGAGTATCACCATGCACAGATCGACCAGCGATCAAATGCAGTAGAGTTCAAAGTAGGGTACTCAGTGGTAGTAAAAGTCAAGGAAAGAATGAAGTTGACTTGCCCTGTAGGTGGGGCTTAGAATACACCTTCCGTATCCTCTGCGTGTCGTCAGAGGCGGCTAAAGGAGGTAAGGGTGAGGTAACCCTGACAGAAACCTCGAGTGCTGAAGACGGAGGTTCCAGGCCGCACGGCGCACTCTAATAAACCATGGATCCACGCACTTAACGCTTATGATCATGTCGATAGTCACTTACAGGACTAGCGGTATGATCAGCGAACGAAAAGAAGAAGAAAGAAGAAGATGAAGTTGACAACACGTAGTAATCTGGAGTACGAGATATTCAAGTTGAATGGACCAGTTGCGCAAGTTTGCCATCAGCAATCATGCAAAGTCAGAGTCCTGAACGTCTCAAAGTTATGCATAGTAGATCCAGAAATGTGTTGGGATGGATTACGACTACGACCGATACGTAACCTGGTGAAAGGAACCAGAGCAAGCCAGCTTGTGAAAAACGTTTATCCGATAGAGTTAGCAATTTTAGAAGTAATTCCGATTCCAGAACCGGAACCTATTCCGTTTTTTTGGAGTAGCCACGTCTGAAGACATAGAAGCTATTAAAGGTATCATAAAGAAATCAATGTTAAAGACCAATAAGCTAGTACATTACAGTAATCAGTTAGCGACGCACGCTAAACACACTTATATAGAAATTGGTGTTAACAGAGTGAGGATGAACGACTTGTATGACGCTTTAACGAATCTATCAACTGTTGTAGACAATGTCACTCGAAGACAAATGATATGGAAATGATACATATTTACGCTAATCTGGATTGGACAGGCACTTGGTGTGATTGAAGGCATAGCATACACATACAGTCGAGCATTAATGACTTCGCCGGAAACAGCTTCTTTTGAACTTGGAAGATTGACCGAGGAATTATTTAACCTGACTTAAACGATGTTGGTCGTCACAATGATGTCGGAGTTAAGCTTATCCAACTGTATCAATGGTATTATGGCAATGTTATTGTTTATCCACTTTGGAGTGACCCGAAGAATGTCTATTTTATGGCTACCTTGCCACTTATCGACAGGAAATTATGTCGAACACAGAATGCATTCATTGCCGGTACCATTAAATGAACTTGGTCACTAAATACAGGTAGTCCTTCCAGAGTAAGCATAGGTCTTGATACCCAAACAGGAAGGTATTTCATCCCGAGGAAATGAACCTAGAATTTGTGAGGGCAATTTACAAGTTGATTCTAGCCATATTCCGTGTATCGTTAGTATGCTAACGCATACGACTGATCCAACATACAGGATCAGATTATCCAAGCTAATGATACTTCTAGTAAATCTTATTTAAAGGAGAATTTAATGGTGTGATTTTACAAACCTTTGGTGAGAAAGAAACCCAGCAGATGCAGTTGACATACGGCGGAGTGCGAAACACCAGCGAAGTCACTAATTGGTTCCATGTTAAGCGCTCCTAGATTTAGTAAATGCTTTTTCCCAAATAATCTTGATTCATTTCCATTTTTCACCAATGGTAGTCTATTTAATATTGTATGAAAGTACCAATAAACATGATTTTCCCCTTCCTTTAACATCCAAAACACGGGTGTAACTTCCTGACATAAAACAAGGTAATATAGCAATGGCAGTCCATGCATGCCCAACCCTGGCTCTCTCTTCTATCAAGAAGCCCAACATTTTAACATAAGCTGCAGAAATATAATAGTCCTAACCCCGACACTGCAGCCCCAGAGTAGGACTGGCCATTGTCTCATTGTGCCAATGGCATGTGCCATTGTGCCAATGGTACAAAGACCCCTCCTGCTCCGAGACTCCTTTTAGCATCCCTGGGCCCTCTGGGCCCTCTCCAGTCATTTGATGGCACAACCCCTAAAGCATCCCCAGTCCGACTCTGTGCAGCCCTATTTATAATAATATTCAAAATATTCGCCAGCCTGCTTATTAAATACCCTATTCCGTGCAGAGTTATAAAAACCTGTGTATAAGATATGCCTGGATATGTGGGCCAAGACTTAGTTATAACACATTCAATTTCCCACAGGTCTACTCGAAGCTGGTGTTGGGATAGTGTTTTGCTCCTAGGCTCTAAAACGACCATTTTTAGAAGTGACTGCATCGAGGTGTAAGCTAAGATAAACTCCAGGCTATGCTTATAATGCATCCAACAAGCACCAACCTACCTGAAGATAGTCCGAATGAGTAGCTAGCAAGTATGCTCTAAAAAGCTTAACATTTCCAAATTCTTCAGATGTGTTTTTATTTGACAGACCTGTGATGACGATATAACCCTCACATAGGAATAGGAATTGGGGAGGAGTGTGTGTATGGGGGTGGGGTGGATGGAGGAACCCAACTGGGGTGATACCCTTCATAGTGTATCCCTATAGCGCTCCCTACATTTTGGCCCCACCGATACGTCAGACCCCCTCCCCACCAAACCCCCATGTCCAAGTACATTCCTACAGCTCTGATTCGAGCTCTCAGAATGTCATGTAGAGTCATTGGAAGGGTAATAATGCGTGAAAGTGTTAGTGGTACAGCCTAATTTAAATATTGATGACGTCATAACTTGGACCCAATCTGTGCAGCTGCCTCAACAGTCACGAATGTTTTGGTTCTGTGGAGTTAATGAACCATGTAAAATTGTAGGGGTCTGTGTGTTGGGAGCTCTATAATGTCATAAGGTATTCGAGTAGACTCATGTCTTACTGCTATTGTTAATACTGCAGAGTCAATGGATGTATACCCTAAAGGTTTAACATTGTAAATGCAGCTGTAGCGTGACGTAGAATTTCCTGACCTAGAACTAAGCAATATAGCAATGGCAATCCATACATGGCCAACCCTTGGATCTCTCTTTTATCAAGAGGAAAATGTTTTAACATAAGCTATGAGATCCTTCAAAAAATGTCTGAGCCACGTTATCGCTAACAGCTACGCAACCTCCCAACTTATAATAATATTAGTTATCAAATTAACAATATTAATAATAATTAATATTGTAATAATAAGGTCAGTGTTCAGGACCTAGGTCTCCACCCGTGAAAACTAGCTAGACGTTGTACGCTTTGCGGAAAATATGTTGAAGCTTCAGCCAGTCGAAACATTTTCTCAGCATTATCCATCTCGCTTATTAAGTAGTAAACATCCAGTTCGTGCAAACCCTACGCTATTCTCATCAGAGCTATAATGACTTGCATATACGCTATGCCTGAAATATTTGTATCAAATTGTGGTATACATATACGGTTAATGCCTCCGATAGTAATCAGGCGGGCGTGTTTAAAATCCTGGCTGACTGACAGATGATCAAATGGCTAATGGACAATCGTTTGGAACATAGGCAATCTCCTTCACTCCCTGATGCTGCGTCATTCACATGGCATGTCCTTAGGAGGGGACATAAAGCTGTCATCCACACAACCCTTCAGGGAAGCACCTCATAGATAGAGTCATGGCTCAAATACATCTAGGTGTAAGCGGCCAATAAAACAAAACCAACAACAACAACAACAACAACACAACAACAACAACTGTAGTCAAATTATTTTCAAAATATTCATCAGAACGTTTTATAAAATTGTAAAACAAGTAATTTGGTCAACCCGTTAATCTATCCCTATTTCATGGCGCACATCTATGTATGATTGCACATACTATCGTTAGGAATCCATAGTATGGGTGTGCAGGCTTACATGAGCTGTAGGTTGTGGTAGTGTGGGTTAGCTCTGATGGAGAGGGCTCGAGGTTGGGGCGCATGTGTCGGGCAACTTATTTTAACAATATTCAGCAGAGCATTTTTTTATTTAAATAACTCCAACATGGAATCCTGGGTAATTTCAAAGATTGACATGGTCTTTAGAGTGCAAGCAAGTCTCTGTAGAAGTCGAGGCTTGAATGTTAAATGCTACATCCAATACATAGCCTAGAGTCGCTAACTGGTTATAAACATCGGTAAACCCTAATGTGTCACGCAATTGGATTAATAAACACCCGATTAAGTTATAATGGAGATAGCCTGTCACGAGCACAGTTTAAGTAGATTCAATTAACCGCATTATGCATCCGACCACAACCGCACCTAAGCTAGCATGTGAGTCAATTTAATTAATAAAACAAGGCTTATACATTCGTACATACCTGGACACAATTGAGATATAGCGAGTCATGATATGTCAATAGATAGACGTTAACCCTAGACTCCTCTAATGAATTGCAACTGATGTGCAAGACCCATCCTTCTCTATTTTGGGTGATTAGTAAAATGGATTAGGCAGGATGTCTGATGCCCTTGACAGAATCATGATAGCCGCCCCACCAGGCAGAGTTATTCCACACCAGAGTCTTTCGTTACTCTCTCATGTTCACTTAAACCAATATAACATACAATACAACGCTTATAACACACACACACACACACACACACACACACACACACACACACACACACACACACACACACACACACACACACACACACACACACACACACACACACACATATATATAATATAGCTATACAAAACCAGCTTTCTGCCGGTGGAGAGGGGCCACCAGGCATGAGCGTGCCTCTGGCAGGGGTTTAGCGTTGGAGTTTCGCCAGTGGAGGTTATGAGATTTTGGGCATCACCTCATGACTGGGGAGGGGAATTGAGCGAAAAAGAATGAACGTACAGCTGTAGCAGGGGAAGGGGAGCCACTGCTGAGCTTGACACTCAACTTCGAAACATAGGTGGGGTAACTTTCAAGCTAAGGAAACGGCACTGGGTATAAAAAACTGGGGCATCAGCACAGTTCAGGAAATCGTCGCTGGTGGTAGGTGGAATATCCAACGGATGAAGTGCATTGGGGCTTGGAATGAGGTTTACATTATTATTTACAGATTTTACACATGTCTCGAAAGGAAGCCGACCAGGGTCATACAAGTATGTTTTTCCGGAATGCGTAGTTCCCACAATTCGCTCGGGATGGGCATCATCAATCAATTCCCCTCCCCAGTCGGGAAGGTCAGGTGCAGGTTGATTGGTTGGCCAGGGAGGTAGGTGAATGGTAGGTGGTGGGTACCCATCGAGGTCACGTCGTTTCAGTAGTGGTACAGTCTTCTCTTCTACACTAGGTATGAGGCAGTCAAAATGGAGCAGAACCGCCTTGCCCTCTAGCGCACAGAGGTGATACGTAACATCCGATTTTCGCCGAAGGACAGTATACAGTCCCTTCCATTTATAGCTTAACTTAAGACTGGGTCTGGTGGGTGGAGTTGGTCATTCACCCAGACACGGTCGCCAATGACATTGAGGTTCACCATACTCTCGACAGTCGTGAGTGGCCTTCTGATGCATATATACAAAGGGAAAGTGTGCCTGCATCATGTGTATCTTCCATTCTTTGATGCAGTAATTCTACGTACAGAGATGGTGAATTCAGCTCATCAGGAGCCTGGGGCATTACAGCATCCAATGGTAGCAAAAGTTTGCAGCCCAACCTCATGTGTGTGGAATGTGCGTGCTGGAATGAATGGTTGTGCGGTATGCCATCATCACATAGGGAAGGCATAAAATCAAATCGTGACAATGCGACTGTGTTTCTTTGATCAACATAGTTGCAAGGGTCCAGTTAAATCTTTCTACTATACCGCCACTATACGGAAGGAGTGGCGTAGTTCACGTTTTTACAATACGTAAGAGGTGGCAAAGTTGTTGAAATAGCCAGCTTTAAAAAATGTTAGCTTGCTTGGAGTGTAATTTTCTAGGAATTCCCAAAGCAGCAAAATACTTGGTAGACAAGTGTGTCCGCAACTGTGGTGGCCTCATGGTTTGGAATACGAGGATATAGTGGTTTCCATGGTCCGAGGAGGTGAGAGGTCCCATTGCGTCAATAGTGACTCATTCAAATGGTGCGCCACTATGCAAGTTTGCAGAACAGCAGTGCGGGTCTTAGTGGAACGTCTTTGACACAGGATGCATTTGGCGGTCCTAATTTTTAAGGAAGCATCTATTCCTATCCAGTGGATGCGAGGTCTGATTCACTGTAATCCTCGGTCATGCATGAAATGTATCCATGGTACTACAAGGTAGTTTCTGTAGTAAAGTAGTCTGTCATGTAAACAGCATTCTTCAAGTCATTTGTGGTAATAATTGGTGGTAGTTGAGGCAGATGATATCTGCTCGTGACAGGGGTGTTTATGTTCGTGTAAGCAGCTCATTACAAGGCCAAGCTGGGGATGTTGCTCTTATACCGTACACAGATGGTCTATGCCCAATGTTCGGTTGAGAGCTGCTGACAAAGTGGTGTTCTGACTGTTTCTATCAGGCTGGAGGTATTGGCAGATGTAGGCATGGGAAGGTCTTTGAAGTCGTCTGATAGTCCAGGATATTTTCGTGATAAAGCGTCAGTGTTCCCATGTAGTTTACTGGGGCAGTGAATTACGTCGAATTTAAAACTCTGTAGGGTTTCTTGTCAGTGGACAATTTCTCCCTCGGGGTTCTATAAGTTTTGGAGCCAATGCAAGGATGCGTGGTCAGTTCGTAATGTGAAAGGCTTGCTATAAAGAAAGTGCTTGATGTGCTTGATGAAATGTACAGTGACAAGGAGCTCATGCTTGGTTGTTGTGTAGCGGCGCTCAGTGCGGGAAAGACGTTGGGATCCCTAGCTGATTACTTGCTCATGTCTATCACTGTTAACATGGGATAGTATGGCACAGATGCCAGTGTCTGATCCATCAGTATCGAGGATGAATGGGCATGCTGGGTCGGATGCATGAGAAACAGGGTGGTGACCAACATTTCTTTCAAGAGTCGAAAGGCTTTCGATGGTCCAGTGAAAAGGGCAGTCTTCATAAGTTGGAAAAGGGGTGTGGGCCTGTGGCAATTTTGCTGAATTTTGGTACGTAAAGCACGATAATATTGGCAAAGACCGAGGAAACTGTGGAGTAGTAGGTGTTTTCCAATTGGCTACAGTGGCGATCTTAGCGGATTGAGTAGAGATGCCAAGGGCGGAAACAACATGACCGAGAAATTCTACTTCCGTTGTGAAATAGGTGAAATTTCTTTGGTTTCAGTTTTAGATTTGTGGCGGTGAATGGTCGAGTATTTCGTGGAGGTTGTTTACCACGTCGTTGAAAGTGGTTAAAAAACCGATCACGTCATGTAAATAGCAGAGACAAGTTTTCCATTGTAATTTGCAGAGTACTCGCTCCATTACATATTGAAAAGTTCCAGGGGGTGTTGCAGCGTCTGTAGGACATTTTCCCAAATTGAAAAAGGTTGTCACGGCAGATAAAGGTGGTCTTCTCTTTGTCACAGTCATCCATTTCTACTTACCAGTATCTGCTGGCCAAATAAAGGGTGCTGAACCAGGTGCCACAAATAATTGGTAGCCACTTCCTTGGAGATCAAGCATTCTCGACCCGGCATGCTTGTTTGAGTTATCGAGTGATGGGGCCACTCCCAGTAGTTGGTACGCTGGTCTCTTCCTCACCGTTGTCGACGGGTGTGCAGTCGGAGGTGGTAGCTGCCATCATCGCCATGGCAGTGCTGGTGATGGTGCTCCTGGTGGTGCAGGTGGCGATGCTGGTGGCGTTGCTCGTGAGGATGAGATGTTGTCCTTGGTTGGTGGTTGTGATGCGAGGTGTAGCTCACGGGGTAGTATCGGGCCGTTCCGGTGTATTATGTCGACTTGCCGTGCCGCAAGTGCACAATGAATGATGATGCTGGTTAGCATCCGGTCTCGGGGTGACGGATCCTGTACGAGACTGCCATACAGGTAACAAAAACCGGCTCCTAAGGCCGGTGGAAGTCAATCGTTCCGGTGGGGCCGTGCGACCATCGTCGCGAACATTAAATACAATGGTCTCATCCCAAGAGTCTGTGTCACCAGTATGCCTGTCCATAGCAATTTCGTGATCTATGGACATACAAGATTTGATTTGGTGACCTAATTAAAATAAGTCTATACAATAGTTTTACCTAAACAGACTGTCGAGTATGCTAGATAAAAATGAGGAGCATTTGAAAATACAAGACATAGAGATGGTCGGATGAACCTTTAAACATGGGGCTCCCGGAGGTACCACACAGACTCGTAGGTCCACAGAGATATCCCCGCAAGGGAGGCCCCCGTACACGAGACTAAACTAATTAACTTAATATAATTTATTATACGTCTAAGCTGAAAGGAAAGAACATTATCTCGGACGAAAAATCATGTGCCTCATGCGAGCACTACTCCTAGTGCTAGTTTGGGTGAGGAGTATTATCCTCGCATGGACCGTCATCGCTGAATCCTTGAGAAAGGCAAGTGCTTCGCGCGGGCCCCCGTCACCAGAAAATGTCGCCACTGCTTAAAGCGGGAGAAGAGTAGTAGGAAAAAATGGGCCCACTCTAATATTTTAACCAAAGATGCTTGAAAAAGAAAAGACCATACCTAGTGAGATTATGACTATAAGGTTGCATGCTGTTTTATGTGAAGACGGAACGAACGATTCCCGAGGGATTCCTATGTCACCATCTTATGTAATTCTTAGTATGCTGAATTAGTAGTTGCCGCTTTATTTATGTGGGCCTTCTGCTTTGCTTAACTAGCTTTTAGTTTTTAGAAACAAGAACTATTTTAGGCCACAAATGGCGGGTATCTACCTAGCTGTTAGACACGGCTGTCATCGAGAATGGATGCCCCAAGAGATCAATACTGAAGACAGCGCTCATACATGTTACTTAGTAAAATCTCCGAACTGGATAAGAATCTGGACATCTCGCTCCGTAACCACATACAACATCACAAGACACTGGTTATTTTCCACAAAAGCATTTTAGGCAACTGATCTATCTTTATGGGGGGGGGGGGGGAAGAGAGACGAATATCCACCGTAAATGTCCTTCCCGTGCGGGCGTGTCAGATCTAAATATCATGCCCAGACATTTTTCTGGAATTCGGTGTGGATACGCATCTTGCCCGTCACCAGGTCCTATGGAACTAACCGTTTAACCTGTCGTTAGGTTTATGTACAAGTTTTCCAGTTTTGCACTGCGGTGCGGGAGGATTGTTCAGCAAATAAAATAATAATTAAGTTATGTGTTTGCAGTGCTTTCCTACATTGGAAAACGTGCTAACTACTAAGTATCCGAAGATACGGAGGGAATTTATGTGACACCACACCTTGGCCATTATTGCTCGGAAACCCCAACAGTTTCCCAGGGTCGGATCAGCCCATGGTGCGGATAGGGACATCCAAACAATTAAGAAGGCTGAGTGGAACATGAAGAGAGACAATATCTTGGCATTATAAGTCTTGCCAGAGTGTGGGGCTAAATTATCGCAACTACCGGAAGAGAAGAGTATCCTACAGATTTCCTAACGAAGAAATCATCTCTAATCATATTAAACATATCCTATCGAGCTGAATAGAAAAGGTTTTAGTTGGTAGTATGCCGGGCTAAACAGAGTTATAGCATGGACAGCGACCTCAGTGAAAAATTGTTGGTGGCGGGAGAAAGTGTTGCATATAAAAATTTTGCTGTATAGTGTTTATTGTTTCCTACGTGCACTGCAGTCCTATATTTTCTATAAATAAACAAAACATGAACTGATGGCCACTGGCCATATATATATATATATATATATATATATATATATATATATATATATATATATATATATATATATATATATATATATAAACTAACCAGAACAATCAATACAGTATAAAATGATCAGAATTATATATCTTTAGTACAGGCCAACGAACCTACTACGGTGCGGTTAGTGAAAACACCTTACAGAAAATCAGAATAACTATAAACATATACAGAAATTATAACTAGCGGTCCTAAGACCGTTACGGTACCTTTTAGTCATCGGGACCGTTTATACGGATACTATATAATTATCAGAAATATAATTAATGGAATAATTAAAATGTTAAGTATAGTTACTTGAATACTCGGTAGCCATTCTTAAGTTTTGCTATCGTGTTACTGAAATTGATACGTCATTCTTTGGTTGACATGAGTTGATGCATTTTCAGGAAGCTGGAAAGTTCCCGCAGGTTGGTTCTCACAAACATGATTCCCGCAAGCTGCTTATGACGGGACCGGATCGAACTCAGGACTGTAATCACAATATAGAATGTCTAACGAGTCGTCAGTAGGAGATATAATAGCAATGCTGCGGTGAAGAAAGTTCCCGTACACCGATGGTACGGATGGAAGTTGACAACAACTCGATCACAAGCGGTGGGTGTTAGATGCAGATGAAGATACAAAACAAAACTTAACGGTGCTGGCTACGTCAGCCAGCTCTGAAGACGTACCGGGCAAAGTTTACTTGCTGCAGTCGAAAGTTAGAAGAACCTGCACGACATCAGTGCGGGGACGGTTGAAATACCACTTTTTGGCATGGCCGGCAGATCCGGTGAGTCATCCATCAAAGAACATCACTGCCTCTACATCTGTAGGATCACATTTTTAGGCCGTAAAGGCCTCACCGCAAGTTTGTGTTCTGAAGTAGCTCTTGATATTCGTGAACAATAACTAGAAAGTTCCAAATTGCTCCTGCAAGTAAGAGGAGTTACAAAATTGTTTTAGTGCGGTGGGTTGGGTACCGCTAGCTACGGGAGAAAATCCGAAAGACCGCGAGGTGATCTGTGTATGCCTTTCTATAGTAGCTGGTACAGGTCCAACCTGTTCGGCCCCTGGCCGAGGATGCTCTTGATCTCTGGACCGCGTCTCCTTTTATACTACCCGTGACGTCACATGCGCAGGCTCCAACCAATCATCGGTCGAGCAACAGCCAATCAGAGCGTAGCTGAGAATAACGCAGTCGAATGTTCTAGAACATTCTAGAAGTTCTGCGTCCACGTGTCAGCAGTACTGCAAAGCAGTGAGCCCAGGATTTTACTTTTCCTCTATGGCTCGCCGCCATGAAGTTGGTCGTCATTTTCTATAGTTTTATGCTTTGTTGATAGGTATATGTGGGTGAACTCTGTTTTGGATTCATTCATAAAGAGATTCTCAATTTTTAGTTTGCTTGCAGCTATTGGGAGAAGTTCGTCAAGTGGTTTCTTTTCCTCGTCTCTGAAGTCCACATCGTCGGCATATTCCATCTCCAGCGGCATTCCCAGTATTGACACTGGGGGTTTGGTCTTGTGAAACTTCCCCGCACATATTTCAATGCGGCAGCAAGGTAGCAGGTGAAAAGCCGATTGATGTCTCAAACTCTACAGACTTCACTGACTTGACTCGTACTCTCAGCTTGGTGTCTGCAAGCAGTAGTCTCACTAGTCGTAGCTCATCTTCATTGCAACTGGCCTGGCGTAGTACATCTAGGATCTTCGTTTAATTGTGTCGAAGGCTCGTGACATCTCAATTCCCATTTTGTGGAAGTCCAAGTGTTTGGACATGACTACCAACACAAGCATGCATTGAGCCCATACAATGTCTGTGCAGCTGCGTCCATGTTTGAAGCCACTTTGACATGATCCGGTGGAGGTAATTGATCTTGTCTCGGATGCGGCATAGAGTAACATTGGATAGGATTTTCCGCATGCTGTTGAGGAGCACAATGTGTCGCAGATTGACTGGGGGCCCAGGTGGCTTCTTGATATTGTGTAGTGCGATAAGGGTGCCTTGGCCTACGGCGTCGATGGGAAGGTGGTGTATAAAAGCTGAATTGATTATGTGCGTGATCGGTTTTGAGATAATATCACTTGCATGTTTGAATAGTTCATTGCTCATGCCATCAGACCCAGCTACACGTCCATTTTTCAGGGCTTTAAGTGCCTTCTCAACTTCTGCTGTTTTAATTGGTGTTAGGAATGGCCTGGGGTCTCCTGAGAACGGGTGCAAGGGCTCATCATCGTTGTCAGTGAACTGTTCCTTGAACCATTCTCGGATCGCCTCGGCTTTTCCTGATCAATCCTGATAAAGTGTCCTTCAGAGTTGTGTACCGTGAGTTCGCTAATGTGGCGCAGAATAATATTGCGCTCCCGGCATAGTTTGGTGCACTCTTCACTTTGGCCACTTTGTTAGATGTGCAGCCGTAATGCTTTCTGCTCTGTGGACAGTTTTACTACTAGAGGGTCGTCAGTATACATAGTTTGGTTGTTTTTAAGAACACCTATGGTACTTGTAGCGGATGATTCCATAGATTTCAGTATTTTGGTTAGGGCTTCGTTTGGATCGGAGCTGACATCGATGTTAGCTATCTGCTCCCCAGAGGGCTTTTTTGTATGACATTTGAGTGTCAGTGTCGCTGATGAGCGTGGGTAGGTTGTAGGTGACTTTACCCTCTTGCCTGGTTTCCATAATAGGTAGCGATCTTTCATCTGAAGGCGTGTAATAACTAGCTTATGGCCGTGAATTATGTGGTTAGATATGTCCATAACACGTGTCATCATCTAAAAATGTCACACAAAGAACATCACCCTTGATAGTTGGTGGATATGTATCCATAGCATACGTGGCTAGATATGCCAACGACATGTGCGTCTTCAAATAAGAAACACCACAAGGAGTACATCACCCACGACAGTCTGCGGCTCTATGCCCGTGACTTGTGTGGTTAGATATGTCCATAACATGCGTGTAATCAACTAATCAACATCACACAGAGTAAATCAGGCACGTCAGTCTGTGGCTCTGTGTCCATGAATTACGTTGCTAGGTATGTCCATGGCATGTGTGTCTTCATCTAAGAAACATCACACACATAAAATCACTCTTGACATTGTGTGATGACTATCTCCATGAATTATGTGGCTATATATCTCCATAACACGTGTCTTCAACTAAGAAACATCACACACATAACTTGATAGTGGGTGGCGCTATATCCATGACATACGTAGATGGATATGCCCATGCCATGTGTGTCTTCAACTAAGAAACATCACACACATAACATCAATCATGGCAGTCTGTGGCTTTGTCATCACATGGAAAACACCACCCGTAACAGTGTGCGGCTCGGTATCCATGCATTATGTGGCTAGACCTGACCATGGCATGTGTGTCTTCAACTAAGAAACATCACACACATAACAGCACCCTGACAGTTTGTGGCCTATGACTTGTGTGACTAGATATGCCCATAACACATGTCTTCAACTAAGAAACATCGCACAGAGTACATCACACATGACGTATGTGTGGCTCTGTGTCCATGAATTAAGTGGCTAGATATGGCCAACTATGACTCATCACACATGCCATATGTGTGGCTCTGTGCCCGTAAATTATGTGGCTAGATATGGCGATGGCATGTGTGTCTTCGACTAAGACAGGTCATACACACACATACCATCACATTTGACAGTGTGAAACTCCAATTTGTTGTCTGCGTTAGAATGTCTGTGTTGTCCATGTATTGTGTATCTATTAACTGTCTGACTGTTAGCCACCATACAATAATTCCAATGGACATTAACTCTGGACAGGCTTGATATTTTGAAAACAAGTTGACGGAAAGTTGTTGGTGACATAGCCACCAACAACTTTAAGTCAAATTGTTTTCCAAATATTCAGCAGATCGTGAGTTAAACTCCATGGAAAATGCAGTCTGCAGAGATTTAGCAGGCAGACAGTTAACCTTGAACAGACAGAAATCATAATCAAAGTGTAAACCTAATTTTGAGGCATGTATATTTGTCCTTAATATCCATGTACTGTCTCGTTAATATTGGCCATGTTGGAAACTTAATTCTGATGTCTGTGTTTGCGTGTCTTCAATGTGAAATCATTCAATGTCCCTGTGTGCCAGTGTGCATTAAGAAACAATACATACGACTGCATGAACGGATCAACAGTAATTTCTACATACTCATGAAAATAGGAACAAAGTATAACTGTGCATAATCTGGTTTCGTTAGGTGCAATAATTTATAAGAAATAATTGAAACAGCACTGAAAATGTACTATAAATCAGTGAAATAATGAATTTTATCTCTGAAGAGACCATTACATAAAAATGCCATATATATTTACCGTTTACTTGAGTCTTCAAAGGTTTGAAAATAATAGTACCATGTACGGCTTTTAACATTGACTAGCCAGAAATCAGAGTTGGAAATTCCAGTTTGTAGTCTGCGTGTGCATGTCTTCGATGTCAAATCACTGTCATAGATACCAAATGCTACTTAAAATCGTGTGGAAGAGCTTTGAACTACATGTCAGTAAGATTTAATGTACAGATCAACAGGAATTTTCACACACTGATAAAAATAGTAACTACGTTAGTGACTACGTTACTGTGTATGATTTGATTTCATTGGATGCAATAGTTTATATAGTTCACTGAAACTACAGTGGAAATGTACTCCGAATTATGGAATCACTGAATCTGTAACAAAATAAATTTATTCACTAACACGGCCATTATATGAAACAAATGCCATATCTGTGTTGTACCTTATACTTCAATTTTCAAATATTTGAAAGTAATGATACCAAGTACCATGTATGTATGCATGATTACTGTGCTATGTGGCTGCTAGTAGAAACAGCCTACAGCTGCTATCAGTCCTTCGCTTTTGACATCTGTGTTTTGTCCTCAGCCAAAGGCTTTAGATTCCTCAGGTCCATTCTTGATCTGAATGTACTGAGTCGTGCCTTCTTGAGGTCATCTCGCAGCATTCCTAACAGCTAAATTATGCAATGGCGTCCTCCCCATGGCCTTATATTTGCTATCTCCCAAAAGTCTATAATGCCTAGTGAGACTTGAAAAACTCAATTTAATGTCATTAAATAAAGACGATTCGGCAGTGATCTAATGGAAACATATAAGTTTATTGATGATAAATATAACATAGACAAAAATGTCTTCTTTGGAATCTCCCCAAATACACACACCAGAGGTCACACATACAAACTCAGCACAAAGTATAGCAATAAAGATATCCGCACAAACATTTTTCAAATAGAACCTGTATCATCCTGGAACTCATTGTCAGCCCAAGTTGTTTTGTCATCAATTCTTGACACATTCAAAACCAAATTGGACATACATTTTACAGACATGAAATTCTTATTTGACTAAAATATGTCTGTTTTGAATTTTCTACAGTAGGTCTATGGCCTACATTAACAACTATGTTAAAAACAAAGCAAAATAGAATCCAAGTGAACGGGTCAGCAACAAGCCAATGGCGTATGCCCTGTGTTGTTGTTGATGATGATGCTGATGATGATGATGATGATGATGATGATGATGATGAGGTCGAATTCCAAGGCATCCTTAGCACATGGCAAAACATGTACCATGTGGATTTTAACATTGGCCAGTTAGAAACCAGAGTTGGAAACCGTAGTTGGAAATCTGTGTTTGTGTGTCTTTGATGTCCATCTCCTCTGCGTCTTCTCTTAAACCAAAATCTTTAGCTTCCATAGGTCCATTCTTGATCTGTGTATACTGAGTCTTGCTTTCTTGGTCACCTCGTAGCACGCTTAGCATATTTATGCAATGCTGTCCTCCCCTGACACTGTATGGCTATTAAATGTAAAGGCCAGAAATTTAAGCAGAGTTGGAACCTCCAATTTGAAATGTCTGTTTGTGTCTTCGATGTCCCTGTACGGTAGCCAGCCAGAAATATTAATCAGAGACATTTGAAACTCCAATTTGATGCGTGCTTTAGACTGTCGTTGATGCCCATGTACTCTGTGGATATTAACATAGAACAGGCAGAAATCAGTATCCAATCTGAAAACTCTGAAAGCTTCAGTTCTGTACTTGTGTCCTCAGTGTCCATGTACTGTCTCATTAATCGTTATTAATATTAAAAATTCAGAAATCATGATCAACGTTGGAAACTCACTTCCGACGTCTGTGATTTGTGTCATCGATGTCAAATCAGTCATCATCCGCAACAAAACAGAACGAGCCAAAATGTGTGTCCGTGTGCATTATGAAACAATACGAATGAACGGATCAACAGAAATTTGTTTTACATATACTGATGAAAACAGTAACAATGTATATCAGTGAATATACAGGTTTCATTGAATGCGATAGTTTTTATAGAAACAACTGAAAGCGGACTGGAAATGTATTCTGGAACCACAGAACCCATACCATAATGATGTTTTTCACCAATGCGGGCATTACACGAACCAAATGCCATCTAGATTTTGTACTTTTTACAAGAATTTTCAAAGATCCGTACCATGCCACCTTTAACATTGGTCAGCTAAATACCAGATTTGAAATTGAGATTTTGTAGTTTGAAATCTGTAAGTAGAGGGGAGGCGATTTCGTCACCTTTTTCACACATTTTAAGTAGTTGCTGCCTCAGACAGTAACAACTTTCAGCAGTCAAATGGTTCTCTTTGGATATTTTGACACCTTTTTTCCTTTGATCTCCGCCGCCTTTTGAAAAGGTGTGATAAAGGTGACCAGATCACCGCCATTCTGATGGGATGTTAGATGTAGAGGGTGGCCATAAGCCCCTCCCCCATATTAAATCCTGTACTTCCTGTCAGTCAATCAGGTGAGCTTAAGGGTAATTAGCGTAATGATTGACAAGGGTTAATGCATCGCATCAGTATGATTGACAGGCTACATGTCTGGGAAGTCATTCAATCACGAATCCTCACCTCCTCATTAAATCACATCTCTTGGCGTCCAATAAGGTGAGCTTAAGGGTAATTAGCATAATAACGCATGACAAGTGTTAATCAATCGGTAAAATTGTATAAAAGCAGTTTAAAAGTCTGGCCTGTTAAGCCTTAACGTTCTGATTTTGTTTAAACGGTTTGTTCAACGTTCAGTATAATTATGAATGCAGCATATTTTATGGGTTGTGACATGCTCAATTGCACTCTGCAACAATGGGCACGTACATGTCATGAAACGTAATGATGAATTTGTAGTAGAAATATGCGAGTTAAGTGTTGGTAATGCTTACCCCACCAAGCACGGGGTGGTTATGTACGGCAATACATTTCGAAAGTTCGTAGCCATGATTCCAGCATTTGAAGAAACTGTGTTTAGGGCTAAGTGTTCTGATAGAGTAGAGCAGATTAATTCCCTATATGAATTAGAACCTCAATTAATGGTCACTATCAGCACTAAATATCTGTATGTCAAGCTAACATGTTACTTTAGTTCGACACGTCAAACTGAGATGAAACCATCATGCAGAAGTGTAACATATCCTAGTGACTTGTGGAGAATTCTGAAAGAGAACTTGCATAAAATTCTCGGTGCTATAACAATCTATATGGTACCAATCAATTTTAACGTGTCTCGGTCGGGCCATGCAATGCTGAAAAAAACATTTCTACAGCTGATCGTCAATGTCTAGATAAAACTTGCGATGGTTGAGATCACGCTCTCCAAAGATTCCAGACACCAGTTATTAAGCATTAGATTAATGTCTGATGCATGTCATTCGTATAATGGACAGAGACACATCAGTTCATGCAGTAATGTGCCTTTATTAACCAGCTCTAGAGTCAACTTAAAGTTAATGGTTGACGAAGACAGTTGGTTTGAAATCCTCAGAACTCTAAGCAGAGGTGTAAACATTAACTCAAAGTTCATATTGGATGGGTTATACATTACTACTATGGCTGAAGAACTTAAACTAACTACAGTTTTAGAGGGTGACACGGTAAAGACTAAGGATGACATATGAACCTCTATGACTAGATTACTGGGATTAACATCTAAGCAACCAGACAACACCGTCGATGTAGCTGATTCTGATTCTGAAATAGACCGGGCCATTCAGAACCTTATCGATTACATATCTCCAGAGGATCCAAGTGCATTAGATTTCGCTATTCAACTGGGGTCTACGGATGTACAAGAAGAAATGCCTTTGGGATTAGAACATTTGGCAGATACGTTGAGTTCTAATGATCTGCCAGATTATGAAGACCCGTGTTTTACTCACCCAGCAATGTTGAAATTTATACTCAACTGGACGCTACACCATATATCCTTGATACACTCCATTAAGAAATAAATGATCTACCAGAGATGATGCTACGGTTTATTGTATTTAGTGATCTGTAGCCTAGCCGTTAGCGAATGCTACAGATATCAACATGACAGACCATCACAGTACAAACACCAGTGCATGGGTAATTATTATTTCTTAAGGCATATCGACAACACTTGTCGTAGAATTATATTACTTAAATGCATTAGAACATGTGTCTAAAATCGATTTCTTTCGTGCATTGTCTACCGATCCAAATTTATATTGGAATGTCTATGAGCTATACAAAGCCTGTAAAACTGATTGGCTAAATGATGTACTACGTTTATAAAATGTGCGAATAATACAATTATAGCCTAAAATTATTGAGATAGTTATAACATATAATTATTGAATTCATTGTTTTTTTCTTGATCAAATTTCTTTAAACTATTTTCAATAATGAACAAATATCTACTAACAAAATTATACCACATGACTGAAATAATTAATAAACAGTTTCAACATTGACACACCCTATACATCCAACCTATTCTCCGCTCATGATGGGTGTGTACTGGCGTGAGCACATTGGTGCTATGGCAGCGACTGCATTCAGTCAAATTAGTTTTAAAATATTCAAAAGAATGCTATTTAAATAGTAAAGCATAAACTTCGTACAACTGACAGACAATTCCATGTTCATGACAGGTTTGTACTGGTGTGAGCACATTGGTGCTATGACAGTGACAGCACAGTCAAATTAGTTTTAAAATATTCAACAGAAAGCTTATTAAATAGTAAAACATACACTTCGGAAAACTGACAGACAATTCCATGTTTATGACAGGTGTACAGGGGTGCATTGGCGCTATGACAGCGACAGCAACCAGTCAAATTAGTTAAAAATATTGCGTGACCATAAATCCACATGTGCGACCATAAATCCGCATGGCTACACAAAAATCTGCATGGGTGACCGCAAATCTGCATGTGTGGATTTCATATGCCCGCAAATCCACATGTGCTGCCGTAAAATCTGCATCTGCGGCCGCAAATCAACACGGGCACTCGCAAATCTGTACATGCGACCGCAAATCCGCACGCGCGGCCACACATTTATACATGCAGTCGAGTAAGGTGTTCATGCATACATCCAATCCTATAAAATGTCTCAAATTTAATAGCTTTCCTCATTGCGGTTTAAACAGCCCAGAGGATCGGACGTGCATTTTATCTACATAGTAGTTAGAGGAACCTTAGGCTGTAAGATTTCTACAACTGTAACCTATAAAACCGTCACCAGTAAGTTTATTTTGAAATAATACATTTATCCTATAATCAATATGCCAAAGCATAAATGTCTCGAATGTGATTCAACTTTTGCTAGGTCACATGACCTGGAGCGACATAAGACCCAATTCCATAGCAATGAAGAGAGCGAGAATCTAGAGAGTGAAGATGAAGAAATGACAGAGATGAAGATCGAAGATGACAAGCCAATGGATTCGAGGAGTGAAGCCTGTGATAACTTGACAGAGTCTGTGAACGATGATGCCATAACAAGGTCTGAGAGCGAAGATGAAGGTGATTATGAAAAAGAAGACATAGACAACGACTCAACTGAGTCTGAGAGTGATGATAAAGGTGAAGATGAAAAGGTAGTCATAGGCAATCATGAGCTATTCACCATATTACAAAATATTAAACAGACCTTAGGCGCTGCACAATCAGGTTTAGAAGATGTGGGTGGTGAAGCGAATATAGACCCCGTAGACTCGTGGATCTCCAGAACATTGACTATTTGTTTATGCTAGTCACAGAACCTATATGTTTATACTCTCCAGTATGAGGAATTCAATAACATTATAAGTACTGATGGTGATCGTAATGTCACCATGGGCTACTAACACACACACACCACACACACACGCAAGCACGCATGCATTTGTGTGCATACAAATGTATAGTTATTTGAAAATTAAAAAAAAATCCAATTGTATTTTGGTATTTGTATTTTTTTCAATTGAGCTGCTTTTGACTTAGAGGTCCTGCTTTCTTACCATGAACAATGATAGGATTTGCAAGTGCCCGTGGCTTCTTTAACCACATTGCAATGTCGTAAAGTGCTCATTGTTGACCTGTTCATGATGAAGACAGACAAAACCGGCTTATACAGTGGTCTTGAGGAATGTCCATTTGTAGGCCGAGAGAAGATGATTCTTGCAAATTTACCATTGGAATGACTGGTTCAATAACTGAGACAGTCATTCCAGTGGTAAATTTTCAAAAATATTCTAGTCTCGACCTGTAAATGAACATTCAATAAGCAAATATTTTCATTTTCTTGATCAAATTTAGCCATTAAAGGGATGGATAAAGTAAAACGAAAGCCAGGATTACTGCATGGAAACAATGTTGCTGAACGCTGTTGCTGGCGTAGAGAAAATGTTTGCAGCAACATTGTTTCACAAAAATCAACAATACTTATTGTATAAAGTGGAATGGTCATGGCATTATCATATCCTCTATGAGGCTTGAATAAACTGGCCCATGGAGAACTTATATTACAGTTACATCAGTCATATACGGATACTAGATTCATGTACATGATAGTAGTTTGCTGGCATTGACATTTGACACTGTTGTTGTTCAGACTGTCCCTTCCTGAATTTTCAATGGTACATATTTCACATTCCAAACCATATGAAATTATACCTGAATATATGTGATCCGCGTGGCAATGTTTGGTTGGCCCGATGAAATCATATCTTGAGAGCTTGACTATTAAACATCAGTGCAAAATCGTGATTCATAATCTGTTTTGACCATGACTAGCATAGTGTAATAATCACAGATATATGAAGACTGTGTGGCAATGTTTGATTGGCCAGATGACACCCATATGGCATGTATGTTACAACTTTTATTTCAATGGCTTGTTTTAGCGGTTCATCTTCATAGGGTCGCATGTGCCATTCTTAGTTGTATTTAATTCAGATCTGATCATCATTTAAGTGGTTCTGTTGTGATGTACTTGTTGGCATGCTTCACTGGATATATTAGATATTTGTATATAGTCATGGTAGTCAATGTAAATACTCATCTGTTTGTACAGTAACATTTTCCTGCTCAACATGCATCACACTCTTGTGGCTTGGGTGCACTGGTCCTCGAGTCACACTGCATGGCTTCTCGGCTGCAAACACCTCTGGTTCGCCATACTCTTGCCGCTTGAATATATTGGTCCTCGAGTCTCTCTGCACCACTTCTCTACTAATATCTGTTCGTATTCTGCAACATTGAGTACACTGCTCCATGTATGATTCTGTCGGAACATCTATTGCCTTCTTGCTCTTCCAGAGGTCTGTTAAAATATCATGGAATTGTACTAGCTGGCTTAAAATATTACATGGTAGAGGATAGAGAGATAGTCTATATAACTTGTTCGCAGCTTCTTGTTACTACTACCTCAATGAGTAATTTGCTGTAGCTGTTCCACCAGATTTGCAGGTTGTAAATTTTTATTCATTGCTTTGAATTCTTTATTTGTAACACATGTTGAATGTTATTAGAGTATGCTCGTGAGACTTTGTGCTGTAAGGTTTCACCAGTTTGTGAAGATTTATCCGTGTCAGGATTGTTTCTTGTTGGTTCATGCTGTGTGCCACTAGCTCCTGAGGTTTGGGATATGTTACATACACTTCTCTAAGGTTCTTATGGCCTTTCCCTCGTATGTGATAACTGCCTCTATGGCTCGGTCACGCAGGCCCGTTGGCATGCTGTTCACTCCACTCTTCCTTATGTCCACTATAACATCTGATTTCTGAGGCTTGCTGCAACCTTGATTTAGCTGACAATTAAAATGTCAGAAAACAAAAAATATAATGGGGAAGAGTGTGGTGTGGGCCATACTGCTTTATCGGCACACAAACGAACGTTCCAGATGGTTGCTGAGTGACGTCATCTTGCGCCTCTCGAGTCCAAAAGCAGACGATATCTGAATGGCCTACCAAGTGGACGCGCTCCGAGTGAAAAACACCCACCACTGTCACCAACACTCATAGCTTCCTCGTGCTTTGTCAGTATTATCGGCGCTACATCTAGCATTTTAGTGAGATACCAGCTCACTTATTCCAAATCAACGAAAAGGACCACATATTCGAGGGACTCAATAATGTGAACACATTTTTGATATGTCAAAAGCGAAACTATTAATCACACCCATTCTCGCACATCCGAACCCCAAACTCGACTTCATTCTCGACACTGATGCCTCTTCGTTTGCCATTGGCGCCATTCTGTCGCCAATCACCGAAGGGGAAACTGAACAAGTTCTGGGCTATGGATCGCACATGCTCACCAATAATGAAAAACGCTACGCAACCACTAAATGCGAGTTATTGGCAGCCATTTATTTTACAAAACATTGCAAACATTTTCTGTATTGAAGACCATTTACCATTCATACAGACCAGGCTAGTAGTATAGGGGCCCGCTGTTCATGTAATTCGGATCGACCAGTCAGGTACCGGCCGTACCAGCTAAGCTGGGTATGCGCTGCCCATCCTGGATTCGTTCCCTGAACACGTCCCCCCCCCCTCTTGGTAGAGCTATAAGCATATATGGGCCTATAAGAGAGCTTGCGAAAACGAGTAAGTTCGTGCATGCGCGCGCTTAGATGCTATTTTTTATGGAGCACGTAGTTTACGACCAAGATAGGATGATGCTTGTAGTGTACCGAGATGGCATCAATCAAGACCAGAATTCGACGGGTTTTTTAAAATCTGTAAACCATTTCAGAATCGGTTAAGAAATGGCTGAGTTATCCATGGAAAACCCATCTTGATTATCTTCAAAATATTGCTGTGACGTCATAACCACGTGGACGCAGAACTTCTAGAATGTTCTAGAACATTCGACTGTGCTTTTATTAGCTACGCGCTGATTGGCTGTTGCTCGAACGATGATTGGTTGGAGCCTGCGCTTATGACGTCATGAGGAGCATAAAAGGAGATGCGATCCAGAGATCGAGAGCATCCTCGGCCACGGGCCGAACAGGTTGGATCTGTGCTAGCTGTGATCGACAGATATTACGCATATGACTTCAGTTTCTGTTCTTCTCCCATAGCTAGCAGTAGCCTACCCACCACAGTAAGAACAATTTTGTAAACACCCTACTTATGGGAGCAATTTGGAACTTTCTGATTACTGTTCATGAATATCAATATCTACTTCGGAACACAAATTTGCGGTGAGGCCTTTACGGCCTGAAAATGTGAGTCTACAGATGTAGAGGCAGGATGTTCTTTGATGGATGACTCGCCAGATCTGCCGGCCATGCCTAAAAGTAGTATTTCAACTGTTACCACACAAATAGCGTGTAGGTTCTTCTGATTTTCCACCGCCATAAGTAAACTCTGCCCGGTGCATCTTCAGAGCTGGCTGACGTACCCAGCACCGTAAAGCTTTGTTTTGTATCTTAATTTGCATCTGACAACCCCCGCTTGTGATCGGGCTGTTTACAACTTCCATCCGGGCCATCGGTGTGTGGAAACTTTCTTCACAACAGTAGTACTATCGTATCTTTTGCTGACTGCTCGTTAGACATCCTATTAGGCTTACCGTGCTGAGTGATTTACTCCAGCCATGAGTGTTCTTGCGGAAATCTTGTTTGCGGAAAATAGCTTGCGGGAACTTTCCAGCTTCCTGAGAAGGCATCAACGCACATCAACTACGGAATGACATATCAATTTCAGTAACACGGTAGCCTAGCTTAAAGGGATATTCCACTGGGGGATTTTATGCATCTGACGTAAAGTACTAATTTTCTGCATTAATTTGAGACCAAGAGCACAATTTTATGCCAACAAATAAAAAAGATATCCTCAATTTAAATTGCTAAAGTAACCAGTAGATAGAGGCGCCATTTTGGACAAGCAGCTGACGTCACCGACACACCTACTCTCTTTGCCCGATTGAGGATAGCCATAACCAGGGGAGGTAAATCTTGCATCTCGTGGATAATTAGCGTACTGGCTAAACAACTGACACTTTGCCACAGTGTTTGGAGGAAATTAAAGTGGAATTAGTGTCCCGATGATTGCGACAGTCATTGTAGTGCTAAATTGTCAAAAATTGTTTTCTCATGAGCAATTTCTATATTTTTTAAAACATTGAAGGGTTATGCCAGGAGCGTGTTTGCAATCAACCCGCTACAACAAATTCTTGAAAAATATGTTAGTTGAATAAATGTTGAATGTAATTTCTCTGAAAGCTGTTGCTATTGCAACTTCTGCTTCCAGTCAAATTCCAGTTTCAAAAATATTCAACAGGCAGTAAATACGGGTCAACATTTAAAAATTTGGGATGAATTAGTTAACTCTTTCAAGGACAGAAAAGCAGAAAGCTTAAAATTTACCCTGCATAAGCCTATTGTGTGAAACTAATTAGTTTGGAAGCTACAGCAACATAATTCCAGGAAAATTTAATTCAGAATATTCAACACTCTGCATAGTTATTTTAAAATTGGGAGTAAATGTTGTAAATGATTAATAATGCTGGATCTCAATAGTGTGATAGCACTAAATTACTAATTATGTCTAGCGTGCACCTGTCATTATTTACCAGCTGTCACCTACTATCGTCTACGAAGTAAGCCACTAAGTGGTTGCCTATAATTGACTGACCGGGCAATCAGCGACATCGTTTCATTTTGGTTTGTAAATCCCGTTTTACAATTGATGCAAGCAAATACGACGTTAATTGTCGAGTTTGATTCTGTTATATTAAAACTAAGTACCGGCCTTTTGTTTTGAAATGCATGACACATTATTTTAAAATTATACAGACTATATGTTCTAAACTTGTGTCTTCCAAATTTAAATGTGGAAGATATCCATCCAGTGCCGATGTTATGAAGCCATCTTTCAGTTAGCCCCTTTTCATGCGGATGCTTCTGTGGATCCGGTATCTGAAAATGTGAATTGCCTTACCCTTTCCATGATCGTTTCTATTACTGCAAGCCAATGCTTGACATGCGGACATGATGCGATTTAACCATTTCACGTCAGCACTGACCTCTGCAATCGTCAAATTGATGACGCAGGTCAAAAGAAGGCTATTTTGAGAATTTACAACTAAAACGACTGTCTCAGTAACCGAACCAGCAATTCTAGTGGTAAATTTTCCAAAATAGTCTTCGCTTGGCCTGCAAATAGGCATTCAATAAGGGAATATTCTGATTTTCCTGAAAGAATTTGGTCATTAAAGGGTTAATTAATATTCGGCCTTCATAACGCGAAATAAACAGGTAAATCTAAAAGCGCTGGCGATATTTTGCTGGTGTGTCGTTGACGTCATAATCTCGCGGTTTCTCGCTCTCGTTGCGAGAAAATGGATGCGCCCAGGAGTCACGTTTTCTAGCGTTTTGGGCATATTCATTTTATTATTTCTCGGCAATGGAACAGTGTATTTTATATTTTTTTGCGGCAACTATTTCGGATTATAGTATATTTTTAGTTGACTTATTCCCGATTTTCACTGGAATTTCCCTTTAAGAATGACTACCGAGTATTCAAGTAACTATACTTCACATTTTAATTATTTCGCTATATGTACTTCTCTAATTATATTGTATCTGTAAGAACGGTCCCGGTGACTAAAAGGTACCGTAATGGTCTTAGGACCGCTAGTTATAATTTCTGTATTTGTTTATAGTTATTCTCATTTTCTGTAAGGGCGTTTTACTAACCACACCATAGTAGGTTCGTTAACCTGTGCTAAAATTTATAATTCTGATCATATTACACTGTATTGATTGTTCTGGTTAGTTTATATATATATATATATATATATATATATATATATATATATATATATATATATATATATATATATATATATATATATATATGGCACGTGGCCATCAGTTCATATGTTTTGTTTATTTATAAAAAATATAGGATGGCAGTGCACGTAGGAAACACTATACAGCAACACTTATATATGGAGCACCTTCTTCCGCCACCAACAATTTTCACTGAGGTCGCTGTCCGTGCTATAACTCTGTTTAGCCCGGCATGCTACTGACTAAACCTTTTCTATTCAGCTCGATAGGATAGGTTCAGTATGATTAGAGATACTTTCTTCATTACATACTCTGTAATATACTCTTCTCTTCCGGTGGTGTGATAATTTAGCCCTGCACTCCGGGAAGACTCATAACTCCAAGATTTTCTCTCTCTTCATGCTCCAATCAGCCGTGTGGCTTTTTAATTTTTTGGATGTCCCTATCCGCACCATGGGCTGATCCAACTCTGGGAAACTGTTGGGGTTTCCGAGCGGTGATGGCCATGGTGTGGTATCACATACATTCCCCTTGTATCTTTGGATACTTAGTAGTTAGCACTTTTGTCAATGTAGGAAAGCACTGCGAAAACATATCTTAATTATTATTTTATTTACTGAACCATCTTCCCGCACCGCAGTGCAAAACTGGGTAACTTGTATATAAACCTAATGACAGGCCAAACGGTTGATTCCATAGGGCCCGGTGACGGGCGAGAGGTGTATCCCCACCGAATTCCATAAGAATGTCTGGGCATGATATTTAGATCTGCCACTCCCTTACGGGAAGGACATTTACGGTGGGTATTCATCTCTCTCACCCTCACCATAACGATAGGACAATTGTCTAATAATGGTTTCGTGAAAAGTAACCTAAGTAACGTTTTATGTGGTTACGGAGTAGGATGTCCAGATTCTTCTCCAGTTCGGAGATCTTACTAAGTAACATGTATGAGCACTGTCTTCAGTATTGATGTCTTGGGGCATCTGTTCTCAATGACAGCCATGTCTAATAGCTAGGTAGATACCAGCCATTTGCGGCCACAACTAGTTCTTGTTTTAAAAACAACTAAAAGCTAATTAAGCAAAGCAGAAGGCCTGCATAAATAAAGCGCCAACTACTAATTCAGCATACTAAGAATCACATAAGACGGTGTCGAGGGAATCCATCGGGAATCGCTCGTCCCGTCTTCACGTAAAACGGCACGCAACCCTATAGTCATAATCTCACAAGGTATGGTCTTTTCTTTCTCAAGCATTTTTGGTTGAAATATTAGTGGGCCCATTTTTGCCTACTACTCTTCTCCTGCTTTAAGCAGTGGCGACACCTTCGTGAGACGGAGGCCTGTGTGAGGCACTTGCCTCTCGCAAGGATTCAGCGACGATGGTCCATGCGAGGATAATACTCCTCACCCAAACTAGCACTAGGAGTAGTGCCTGCGTGAGGCACATAACTTTTCGTTCGAGATAATCTTCTACCTTTCATCTAAGAGGTATAATAACTTATAATAAGTTAATTAGTTAAGTCTCGTGTATGGGAGCCTCCCTTGCGGGAATACCTCTGCGAACCTACGAGTCTGTGTGGTACCTCCGGGAGCCCCATGTTTAAAAGTTCATCTACCTGTCTCTATGTCTCGTTTTATCGTATGCTCTTATTTTAGTTTTATCTAGCATATTTATAATTGTCTAGGTAAAATCATTGTATAGACTTATATTTTTAGGTCACCAAATCAAATCTTGTAAGTCCATAGATCACGAAATTGCTATGGACAGGCATACTGGTGACAAAAATTCTTGCGATGAGACCATTGTATTTAATGTTCCCGACGATGGCCGCATGGCCCCACCGGAACGATTGAGTTCCACCAGCCTTAGGAGCCGGTTTTTCTTACCCGCAGTGCAGTCTCCTACAAGGTCCGTCACCCCGAGACCGGATGCTAACCAACGTCATCATTCGTCGTGCACTTGCGGCGTGGCGAGTCGACATGATACACAGGAATGGCCCGACACTACCCCGCGAGCTACATTTGATATTGTTCTCCTGTCAAAAATGATTGATGGGTATATGTCACGAGGTCAAGTGCTATTGTTCTCCTGTCAAAATGATTGATGTGTATATGTCACGTTGTCACGAGTTTGCTGATTGATCAATACAAGAACAATGGCACACAGCGTCCACCTTTTGTAATGCTAGTATATGGACCGGCTGTTTGCTATTGTTCTAAATCACTCATGCATGACACTGTTAATGCACAATTAATTAGATTAATGTGATTTTAATTGGTTTTGACAGGTGTAGCGATGTGTAATGATGTGCTTGCTGTGTGCGTCTGTGTGCTATTGTTCACCTGTCCGAATGATTGATGTGTATATGGCATGAGGTCAAGTGCAATTGTTCTGTTGTGAGAGTGATTGATGTATATATGTCACGTTGTTGGTAGTTCGTTGATTGATCAATACGAGAACAATAGCCCACAGCATGCACCTTGTGTAACACTATTGTTGCAGGTTGTGTTTTTATGTAAATGAGTTGTTGTGTAGCAATGTCCTTGAGCGTGCCCGTCCTCCATTGTTGATGAACGATGAAGGCATAAAAACTGATCCTGTTTAACGTATTAATTATGAGGGCATCGGTGCCCCCTCATGGTTGAATGGTATTAAAAAGAAGATTATTTTGAAACTAAGTCCAATTGTAGCTTCCTATGTCAAATTAGTATCGTGACATTGAACATTTTGAATAATGAACGATTGCGTTAACAATAGCGCACAGCGGTCACTTATGAATTGTTCATGCAGGTGACAATCATCGTTCATAAGTGATGTCTGTGGGCTATTGTTCAAAAGTGATGTCTGTGTGCTATTGTTTAAAAGTGGTGGCTGTGCGCTTTTGTTCAAACGTGGATGTTGTACGCTATTGTTCATAAGTGGCAGCTGTGTGATATTGTTCATGCAGGTGTTCACTTGTATCTGATGAATATTTCGAAACCAGCACGAATTGTAGCTTTCTATGTCAAATTAGTATCAAAAAAATATTCGCTTAAACTACCACTGCTCCACAAATTAGGTTTTTCAAAAAATCAAAAAAAGTAAAAATATTGCCAAATTAAGCAATAGTTGTATGATTGCACTTTTGCGCGAGAATATGGTTTCTTTTTACATCACAGAGTTATTATTCAATGCACAGATGTGAAAACATGCGGCATAATGCAAATTACTGTAGACTAGCATCTAAGTTGATTAATACATTTGATACAATTTGACCATTTGTAATTCACATTTCATTACTTTGATCATGAATATGATAAAAGTACACGTAATATTTGTTTATTGTGTTACCAGCTGAAAGTTTCCTTAATTCTTTATGAAAGAATTCGCTCAAGTTAATTCATTGGATACGATTTGACCACTTGTAATTCATGTTTCATTAATTTGATCGTGAATATAATAAAATAATATTATTTGTTTATTGCATTACCAGCTGCCTTAATTGTTTATGAACAAATTCGCTCAAGTTTGGACACTAGAAATACTTGGCATACGACATTGTTCGTGCATACTTTGCTCAACATGGATAGCAATACTACAAATGCATCGGCCTCGCGGCTGGTTGTCAATGTACACAAATTAGCGAATATAATTTGTGTTGAATTTGGGGGAGGCAGTGTATCACGATTCGGCTCAATGCCAAGTATGTAGTAGATGTAGGTGTACCTGAGCCTACGCAGTCGGTCGCGAGTCCGATTACATATGTATAGGGCACTCATTTCTCTCCCCAAGCATTTGGTCAAACAAAATACCATCTTAGGCCCTTTTTAAGGGCCGCAAACCTAATATCATGTTTATACACATGCACACTTCGCCACACGCATACATACATATGCATGCCGCTGTGTGTGTGTGTGTGTGTGTGTGTGTGTGTGTATGTGTGTGCGTGTGTGCGTGTGTGTGTGTGTGTGTGTGTGCGCGCGCGCATGCATGCATGCATGTGTGGGTGCGTGGGAGCATGCATGCGCATGTGCGTGCGTGCATGCACGTGTGTGCATGCATGTGCTCCTGCAATGCAATATTGGGGCAACAGTATAAGAGGCGGTGATCAAATAATACACCTTTTTATTTTATTTTATTTTATTGACACATTGAAGCAAAATAAGAAAATACAATAATAAACTAAATTAAATACATCAATTATTCTATAAATACATGAGAAACAATAATTATTATTATTATTTATCCAATGTTACTTCTCGCATATTTTCTCCCATTCTTAGAGTTAAACGTTTCACTTTCGCATCATTTCTCTCACGTTTTCTTAGTGCCCATGGTATATGCTTCATGTCTACACCTCTCAAACGACAATATAAGAAACATACAATAATATCCGCATGTTATCATCAGTGCTGGTTGAACACATACAGTGTTATAGTGATAAACACGTGCCTGATGCCCATTGCGTACATTTGATATCATTCTTCTGTCTGAACGGCGTCTTCCATAAGGGTCAAAGTATTCTGCTTTTCCACTCACTGTGTAATAAACCACGATCCAGTGCTGACCACCTTTATTACTGGGATGTGTGTTTATCACTAATAAAGATGGACGATATTTAATATGAACAGGTATATTGTCCATT
>JAVVLW010002479.1:0-17000 GCA_034401795.1 Chaetoderma sp. LZ-2023a | reverse complement strand
AAAATTAATACAGTTACATAACGCATAGCGACATTTGAACGCGAAACTTGCATAAATTCTGGGAATATTGGGATAAATCACTATGTTTCAGCCTTAATAACTTTGCAACGACCAGTAGCAAGAGGTTTCTGTTGCAAGGGTCGTAATCAGAGGTTTACACATACTAAGACATCTGAGATATGTGTTACAATTGTTACTAGTTCCAGAATTATTAATACGATTCCACCCATGCAACAGAAAGCTGTTGCTAGTGGCCGTTGAAACATTATTAATGCTGGAACATAGTGATCCTTTCCTTAATTTCCGCTAATTTATACAAGTTTCAGGTCCCAAGCACGCTATGTTCATAGATTATGAAATACTAAAACACTCGAGTTTTGCGTTGCTATTTCTATTAATTATTTAATTATTAATACGCTTGCATAGTGCAGTTGAATGTGATACTTGTAAAAAAAAAATACAGGAAAATATTGAATATTATGGAAGTGCACCACATGAATTTTATTGATGGCGATTCTCAAAAACACTGCTCTTAGAGACAGTAACCATTTTCGTTAAAACAGAGATGCTGATGTATGATGACGGTGGTTCTCAGTGATTAGCGCTCAATTACGTTCTATGACCAGCTCTGTAAGTGAACCGCTTGAGTGGTGGTTCTCAAACCCATTGCTATTACCGTATAGGACCATACATCTACGCACTTAATTAGCCTACTGCATTAGAATGCCTATCTAAGGTGGACCACTTGAGTCTTATTGGTGATGCTTCTAAAAACATTGCTATTTGTGGTTATTGTGAAACCTGTGGCATCTTAAACCACAGGTATGACAGGTCGTAACAGACCACCTTTAGAAACATTTTAATGTAATTAATTAACCTACTATTATCTTCCCAAAACAGGGAAATCATAACATTAGCAAACTAACTTCCATGATTTATATGCACAGCACACCATTGGATAAGTTATGGGAGACCTATCAGAACTATCTTGATAACAAGGGCGATCAATCTGGCCAGAGTAATTCAGCTAAACAATTAAGGTTTACCTCACTTTTTTAGCGAAAAATACGACCGTGACCTATAACATAAATGATAGAAATTGTGATTAAAATGTTATCTTTAATAGGCCTACGTTCGAAACATACGAGGATGATATATTTAAGAGTTCCAATCATGGCCACTCACGAATGCAACTCAAGCTAACTAAAGGTGGCTCAATAGCTATTATGAGTAATGAACTGGATTTGCTACTGTAAATGCTCTAGGCAAACATATTAATGTGATAGGGATTTAATTGTCATTTAATAGATGTTGACCATGGGGGCCAATTAACCCATCAACCTATGAATGCCAATATAAACCTATCGCTTATTGTAGATGCTAAGGATACCCACAGAATATTTTAACAATCTGACTGGAAGTTGTTCCTGCCTATTAACCCTTCTACTGGTGAAATATTATAGTTGTTGTATTTACCTGTGTACTGCAGAATGTTAGCCCTTGATTGATTTTGTACTAATTTCCAGTTTCCATTGAGCATATTGGAAAGATAAAAAATTGTCATGCACTTCTAGATCTGTTTATGGCTGTATGGTCAATCCCTGATTTACCTATTTATTGCTGAATGGCCAATCATCTACATGATTTTTGTGACCAGTTTTGTGTCTGTATATAGATATTCTCCTAAGCCACCTAGGTGACTGATCCGAGAGACAAGAAATATTACCTAAAGCAGTTATAGAAACGGAATTTCATCAGAGAACAGGAAAACAGATTAATGTGATAGGGATTTAATTGTCAATTAACAGCAGTTGACCATGGAGCCGATTAACCCATGAACTTATGAATGCCAATATAAAACTTGCACTTATTGTAGATGCTAAGGATACATGCTGACTATTTTTCATAACAATTTGACTGAAAGTTGTTCCTGCCTATTAACCCTTCTACTGCTAAAATAATAGATTGGTATTAACCTGTATACTGCAGAATGCTAACTTTTACTTGGAATCCTTCTAGAAATTGTTCTGATTATTCTCTTTTATTATTATTATAATTACTATTCCTCTTCTATCGGCTTCTTTTGAGCCATGGATCCCGGAATGCTATGACCTTTGTCATATCAGCGTGGGCATAGATGAACGAGTGTTTGAAAACTAGAAGATAATCTGTCCACTTGCCCTGTAGGTGGGGCTTAGAATACACCTTCCGTATCCTCTGCGTGTCTTAAGAGGCGACTAAAGGAGGTAAGGGTGAGGTAACCCTGACAGAAACCTCGAGTGCTGAAGACGGAGGTTCCAGGCCACACGGCGCAAACTAATAAACCATGGATCCATGCACTTAACGCTTATGATCATGTCGATAGTCACTTAGGACTGGCGGTATGATCAGAGAACGACTAGAAGAAGAAGATCTGTCAATAAACGGCCGAGATATGAACTTCCGAAATTACTACATCATATATAGCAAAGGTCTAATTTCAGAGGTGTTCCTTAATAGACAGGTTAGATCTGTTACAGTTTCCACCGTCGAGCAGATTTATGGTGACAACTTTAGATTTCACACTCCTGTTCCTTGCAGCCGAATGTCCAAGTTTATTTAGCAACATGGTTTGGTAGACTGAGTTGTTTCTTTAAAAATAATTTGACTGAAGGTCATTGCTGCGGGAGGAACAACTTTCAGTCAAACACATTACAAAAAATTCAACAACATAGATGTCAGAGCACACAATAATATCTTAAATATTTAGGCATCAGCGGAAAGAAGGTCAATCTAGTAATGATGATTTTATATAGCTTTCATGATAAAGCTCCATCAGATGGAAATTCAGGCTTATAACCAGGAAGATATTTATTACCCAAAGACGAACACGTGCTCTGGCGCCAAAAGATGGTTATTCTTTAAAAGGGGTGGTGGTATGACGAGAATCCGTAAGCAACCACCATCTTTTGGTCCAAAAACTCTGCATAGTATAGCGAATAAGTTGTATTAACTGACTATCTGTCTTTAACAACCACTTTTTGATGGACCATACAGTGCCCATTATAAACAGGCTTGAGTGATCTTGCACGCTTAAATGCGCTATTATACTCTTCTCTTAATAGAGCGGATTAGTGATTTAGCTTTTAACACTTTGAACCCTAAAGTGCTAAAATCTTATTTTCCTGATAATACTAGAAGTATTGCGTAAGTTGATGAATGTATTGAAAGAAATTTGACTGGAAACTGTGGCCACAGCCGTCATATATCCCTACCCAAGCCCTCCAACCAGTTTCAGAATCTTATCTATTCAGTTTTCTTAAGTTGACAAATGCGTGGTGTGTTTCAATACTAGAAGCGTGACAGTAAAAGTAGTTCCTGTCTCAATTAGCTACATCAGTTGGTGACAACTTTAGATTTCACCCTTTACCCCTTCTTTAGTGCATCTGAAATGGTCTTGCGAAATGTCCATTTGCAAACTAAGAGAAGACTATTTATGAAAATTTACAACTGGAATGATTAGCTCGATAACCGAGCCAGTCACTCCAGTGGTAAATTTTCAAAATAGTCTTCTCTTGGTCTAGAAATAAATATTTTCCATGAGAAAATTAAAATTTTCTTGAACAAATTAAAAAATTGCAACAGAAAGGCAATCTTAACAGTCTATTTAAAAGAGCTACCATCGCAACTCCTCCTAGCCCATTTCACGCAGAAACTTGAAACTTTCCGTATGATTACACATATTGCGAGGAATGTGCATGGCACTTTTGAAATTTTGTCATGACCCCAGGGGGTGGGGACTGTGGGTCAAAAATTTAATTTATCCAAACATGGTCATGTCACATCTCATTTTGAAGCCAATGATAAGTAGACTACAGTACAAGGAATTATTTCGATCATGGGTCTAACTGAGGGTAGTTGGGATCAAAAGTGGGCACCAATCGATTGCTACACAACTCCTAGACCATTTCACATAGAAGCTTGAAACTTTTGATATCATTGCACATATGGACAGGGATTTGCATGGCACTTTTGGAATTTTGGCATGACCCCAGGGGCAAGGCCCTGGGGGTGGGAAATGTGTGTCAAAATTTAAATTTTTCCAAAGGTCATGTTGCATATCATTTTCAAGCCAATGGTAAGTAGTCTACAGTACAAGGAATTATTTTGATCTTGGATCAAACTGAGGGTGGGAGGCGGCGTCAAAATTTCAAAAGTGGGCACCAATCAATTGTAATGCAACTCTCCTAGACCACTTCAGATAGAAACTTGAAACCTTGGAGATGATTGCACATCTGGCCAGTGATTTGCATGACACTTTTTACATTTTATCATGAACCCCAGGGTGTGGGGACTGTGGGTAAAAAATTTAATTTATCCAAAGGTGGTCATGTCACATATCATGTTCAAGCCAACGATGAGTAGACAACAATACAAGGAATTATGTTGATCTTGCGTCAAACTGAGGGTATAGGGTGGGGTCAAAGGTGGGAACAAATCAATTGTCATTCAACCCCTAGAGCATTTGACATCTAAATATGTATTATGCTGATTGTTTTTTTAATGTTTCTTCTTTTTTCAGACTATGAACTTTGCTTATGTTTGGACCATTTGCCAGTTGTCACAAAATGGGAAATGTGGAGTAAAAAATAAAATCTTTCCAAAGGTGGTCATGTCACATATCATTTTGAAGCCAATGATGAGTAGACTACAGTACAAGGAATTATTTTGATCTTGGGTCAAACTGAGGGTATGGGGCAGGGTAAAAAGTGGGCACCAATCAATTGCAACACAACTCCTCCTAGACCATTTCACATAGAAATGTATGATTCAACATATGGCCAGAGATGTGCATGACACATTGGAATTTTGATATCAGCTGAAGGGGTGGGGGAAATGGTGGGCAGAAAATAAATTTGATCAAATGTGGTCATGTCACAGCATTTTGAAGCTTGTAGTTAGTAGACTACAGCACAACACATTATTTTGTTCTTGAGTCAATCTGCGGGCAGTGAGCAGGAGTCAAATGGGCAATCTAATTCTATATATGTACATGGCTTGGATATTGTTTCTTCACGGAATAGTTAGTCCTGTGCAGACCCGGTCCTGCAGCAGCCGGTTCCTCAGGTAACTTAAAAATGCGAGATATTGCTATCTTCTAATACCTCTTGTCCTGCTAGTTACTTCTCCCGCAGCACCAGGTATAGAACAGTCAAACTGGTTCCATGTTACCAGATTTAGTGTCCAAAGAAATCCCTGATTAACCTGTTTACTGCTGAATGACCAATCATCTAGCTGATTTTGTGACCAGTTTTGTGTATCTTCTCCAAAACCACCAAGGCGATTGATCAGAAAGACAAGAAATTTTATCTAAAGAAGTTTCCCCAGATAACTAGATTGTACATGAAGTACAAGAAAATAATGTCTAGTTCAAGTGCAGGTATTCTTGGAAGCCGTATTATTATTATTATTATTATTCCGCCGCCAGCCATTTCCAGCAAGTAGATTGAACCAAAACTCCGAAACCAGCAGGTCAATCAATACAAGACTCGGCAACTATGGTCTAGATGGCAACTAGGATCGAAATTAATCAAAGAGAACATGATGCACTCAGGGATTTGGTGGCCATCTTGATGACGTCATAAATGACAAAATAATCTTCTCCTCTGGAACTTCTGAAGCGATCTGGCTAAAATTTGGGGAATATAATAAGTCAATGGCGGCAAGTGAAATTTGTTCGCAAAAACTTGATTGGTCAAACAGTCTCGGCACCGTGGACCAATCAAGTTCGGAGCCATTATGAACTTTTTTATTTGATGGATTTTGATGGGAAAACTTGCTATACATATGCTAGTTGACCGTCTGCAGAGTGTGTGTGAAAATGAATGAGATCTAGTTGTAAAGTGCAGAAATATTTAGATTTTAGTTTTCCTCTTTATTATGTAGTAGAAGACAGTTTTCTAGAGGCTCTAATAAAAATGATTAATGTGACATTTTATTTTCATTTTATATCTGGTTACCATGGGGGTAACAAATGGCATTTGCTACTGTAAGTGCTCTAGGTAAACATATTAATATAATAGGGATTTAATTGCCATTTAATACCAATTGACAACCTGGCTGATTAGCCCATGAACTTAGTAATGCCAATATAACACTTGCACTTATTGTAGATGCTAAGGATACATGCTGACTATTTTTCAAAACAATTTGACTGAAAGTTGTTCCTGCCTATTAACCCTTCTACTGCTAAAATAATAGATTGGTATTAACCTTTATACTGCAGAATGCTAACTTTTACTTGGAATCCTTCTAAAAATTGTTCTGATTATTCTCTTTTATCATTATTATTATTATTATTACTATTCCTCTTCTATCGGCTTCTTTTGAGCCATGGATCCCGGAATGCTATGACCTTTGTCATTTCAGCGTGGGCATAGATGAACGAGTGTTTGAAAACTAGAAGATAATCTGTCCATAAACGGCCGAGATATGAACTTCCGAAATCACTACATCATATATAGCAAAGGTCTAATTTCAGAGGTGTTCCTTAATAGACAGGTTAGATCTGTTACAGTTTCCGCCGTCGAGCAGATTTATGATGACAACTTTAGATTTCACATTCCTGTTCCTTGTAGCCGAATGTCCAAGTTTATTTAGCAACATGGTTTGGTAGACTGAGTTGTTTCTTTAAAAGTAATTTGACTGAAGGTCATTGCTGCGGGAGGAACAACTTTCAGTCAAACACATTACAAAAAATTCAACAACATAGATGTCAGAGCACACAATAATATCTTAAATATTTAGGCATCAGCGGAAAAAAGGTCAATCTAGTAATGATGATTTTATATAGCTTTCATGCTAAAGCTCCATCAGATGGAAATTCAGGCTTATAACCAGGAAGATATTTATTACCCAAAGACGAACACGTGCTCTGGCGCCAAAGGATGGTTATTCTTTAAAAGGGGTGGTGGTATGACGAGAAGCTGTAAGCAACCACCATCTTTTGGTCCAAAAACGTTGCATAGCATAGCGAATGAGTTGTATTAACTGACTATCTGTTTTTAACAACCACTTTTTGATGGAGCAAACAGTGCCCATTATAAACAGGCTTGAGTGATCTTGCATGCTTAATTGCACTATTATACTCTTCTCTTAATAGAGCGGATTAGTGATTTAGCTTTTAACACTTTGAACCCTAAAGTGCTAAAATCTTATTTTCCTGATAATACTAGAAGTATTGCATAATTTGATGAATGTATTGAAAGAAATTTGACTGGAAACTGTGGCCACAGCCATCATATATCCCTACCCAAGCCCTCCAACCAGTCTCAGAATCTTATCTATTCAGTCTTCTTCAGTTGACAAATGCGTGGTGTGTTTCAATACTAGAAGCATGACAGTAAAAGTAGTTCCTGTCTCAATTAGCTACATCAGTTGGTGACAACTTTAGATTTCACCCTTTACCCTTTCCTCAGTGCATCTGAAATGGTCTTGCGAAATGTGCATTTGCAAACTAAGAGAAGACCATTTATGAAAATTTACAACTGGAATGATTAGCTCGATAACTGAGCCAGTCACTCCAGTGGCAAATTTTCAAAATAGTCTTCTCTTGATCTAGAAATAGATATTTTCCAAATTTTCTTGAAGAAATTAAAAAATTTCAACAGAAAGGCAACCTTAACAGTCTATTTAAAAGAGCTACCATCGCAACTCCTCCTAGCCCATTTCACGCAGAAACTTGAAACTTATGGTATGATTACACATATGGCCATGGATGTGCATGGCACTGAGATTTTGTCATGACGCCAAGGGGGTGGGGACTGTGGGTAAAACAATTAATTTATGCAAAGGTGGTCATGTCAAACCAATGATGTCGTTGTCAAGCCAATGATGAATAGACTACAATACAAGGAATTATTTTTATCTTGGGTCCAACTTAGGGTAGGGGGCGGGGACAAAAGTGGGCACCAATCGATTGTAACGCAACTCGTCCTAGACCATTTCACAGAGACCTTTAAACTTTCGGTATGATTACACATATTTCGAGGAATGTGCATGGCACTTTTGAAATTTTGTCATGACCGCAGGGGGTGGGGACTGTGGGTCAAAAGTTTACTTTATCCCAACATGGTCATGTCATATATCATTTTGAAGCCAATGATGAGTAGACTACAGTACACGGAATTATTTCGATCTCGGGTTTAACTGAGGGTAGTGGGGATCAAAAGTGGGCACCAATCGATTGTTACACAACTCCTCCTAGACCATTTCACATAGAAGCTTGAAACTTTTGGTATCATTGCACATATGGACACGGATTTGCATGACACTTTTGGAATTTTGGAATGACCCCAGGGGCAGGGCCCTGGGGGTGGGAAATGTGTGTCAAAATTTAAATTTTTCCAAAGGTCATGTTGCATATCATTTTCAAGCCAATGGTAAGTAGTCTACAGTACAAGCAATTATTTTGATCTTGGCGGGGTCAAAGTACAAGGAATTATTTTGATCTTGGGTCCAACTGAGGGTATGGGGGCAGGGTCAACAGTGGGCACCAATCAATTGTAACACAACTCCTCCTAGACCATTTCCCATAGAAATTTATGATTCAACATATGGGCAGAGATGTGCATGACACATTGGAATTTTGATATCAGCTGAAGGGGTGGGGGAAATGGTGGGCAGAAAATAAATTTTATCAAATGTGGTCATGTCACATATCATTTTGAAGCTTGTAGTTAGTAGACTACAGTACAACAAATTATTTTGTTCTTGAGTCAATGTGCGGGCAGTGAGCAGGAGTCAAATGGGCAATCTAATTCTATATATGTACATGGCTTGGATATTGTTTCTTCACAGAATAGTTAGTTCTGCGCAGACCGGGTCCTGCAGCACCCGGTTCCTTGGGTAACTTAAAAATGCGAGACATTGCTATCTTCTAATACCTCTTGTCCTGCTAGTTACTTTGCCCGAAGCACCAGATATAGAACAGTCAAACTGGTTCCATGTTACCAGATTTAGTGTCCAAAGAAATCCCTGATTAACCTGTTTACTGCTGAATGACCAATCATCTAGCTGATTTTGTGACCAGTTTTGTGTATATAGATCTTCTCCAAAACCACCTAGGCGATTGATCAGAAAGACAAGAAATATTATCTAAAGATGTTCTAGAAAAACGGAGTTTCACCAGATAGCTAGATTGTACATGAAGTACAAGAAAAGAATGTCTAGTTCAAGTGCAGGTATTCTTGGAAGCGTATATCTGTTCATAGATTGAACCAAAACTCCGAAACCAGCAGGTCAATCAATACAAGACTCGGCCTCTATGGTCTAGATACCAACTAGGATCAAAATTAATCAAAGAGACTATGATGGACTCGGGGATATGGCGGCCATCTTGATGACGTCATAAATGACAAAATAATCTTCTCCTCTGGAACTTCTGAAGCGATCTTGATACAATTTGGGGAATATAATCAGTCAATGGCGGCAAGTGGAAATTGTTCGCAGAAACCTGATGGGTCAAAGAGTATCGGCACCGTGGACCAATCAATTTCGAGCATTTGGGGGGGGGGGGGCCATTTTGAACTTTTTTATTTGATGGAATTTGATGGAGAAAATTGCTATACATATGTTAGTTGACCGTCTGCAGAGTGTGTGTGAAAATGAACGAGATCTATTTGTAAAGTACAGAAATATTTATATTTTAATTTTCCTCTTTATTATGTAGTAGAAGACAGTTTGCTAGAGGCTCTAATAAAAATGATTAATGTGACATTTAATTGTCATTTTATATCTGGTTACCATGGGGGTAACAAATGGCATTTGCTACTGTAAGTGCTCTAGGTAAACAGATTAATATAATAGTAACTTAATTGCCATTTAATACCAGTTGACAACCTGGCTGATTAACCCTTGAACTTAGTAATGCCAATATAAAACGTGTACTTAATGTAGATGCTAAGGATAGTTGTTGAATATTTTTCAAAACAATTTGACAGCAAATTGTTCTGCCTATTAAGCCATCTATTGGTGAAATATTAGATTTGTATTAACCCTTATACTGCAGAATGTTAAATTTTATTTCACTGATTTTGTACTACTCTTCCAGTGTCTATTAAGAATATTGGAGAGATAAAATTGTCACACTCTTCTTAGAATTTTTACTGCTGAATGGCCAGTCCCTGATTAACCTGTTTACTGTTGAATGGCCAATCATCTAGCTGATTTTTGTGACCAGTTTTGTGTCTGTATATAAATCGTCTCCAAAGCCACCTAAGTGATTGATCCGAATGACAAGAAATGTTATCTAGAGCAGTTACTAAATAGTGAATTTCACCAGAGAACATTTGTATACAATTTGTATATGTTGATCCCTGAATTTCATGTAACATGTTGAATATTTTGAAACTAATTTGACTGTGTGTTGTTGCTGCACCAATGCCCAGTGAACTAGTTTCAAACTATCCAACATAATATTAAAAACATAGGGCCTTAACCCTTTTACGGTGTCTGAGTAATAGTCAACAGTGTCTGAGTAATAGTCAATGGTGTCTGAGTAACCGTCAACGGTGTCTGAGTAATAGTCAATGGTGTCTGAGTAATCGTCAATGCTGTCATAGTAATAGTCAATGGTGTCTGAGTAATCGTCAATGGTGTCTGAGTAATAGTCAATGGTGTCTGAGTAATCGTCAATGGTGTCTGAGTAATCGTCAATGGTGTCTGAGTAACCGTCAACGGTGTCTGAGTAATAGTCAATGGTGTCTGAGTAATAGTCAGTGGTGTCTGAGTAATCGTCAATGGTGTCTGAGTAATAGTCAACGGTGTCTGAGTAATAGTCAGTGGTGTCTGAGGAATAGTCAATGGTGTCTGAGTAATAGTCAATGGTGTCTGAGTAATAGTCAATGGTGTCAGGAATCGTCAACGGTGTCTGAGTAATAGCCAGTGGTGTCAGAGTAATTGTCAATGGTGGCTGAGTAATCGTCAATGGTGTCTGAGTAATAGTCAATGGTGTCATAGCAATAGTCAATGGTGTCTGGGTAATCGTCAATGGTGTCTGAGTAATAGTCAGTGGTGTCTGAGTAATTGTCAATGGTGGATGAGTAATCGTCAATGGTGTCTGAGTAATAGTCAATGGTGTCATAGCAATAGTCAATGGTGTCTGAGTAATAGTCAATGGTGTCATAGCAATAGTCAATGGTGTCTGAGTAACCGTCAACGGTGTCTGAGTAATCATCAACGGTGTCTGAGTAATAGTCAATGGTGTCTGAGTAATCGTCAATGCTGTCATAGTAATAGTCAATGGTGTCTGAGTAATCGTCAATGGTGTCTGAGTAATAGTCAATGGTGTCTGAGTAATCGTCAATGGTGTCTGAGTAACCGTCAACGGTGTCTGAGTAATAGTCAATGGTCTCTGAGTAATCGTCAATGGTATCTTAGTAGTCATCACCGGTGTCTGAGTAATCGTCAATGGTGTCTGAGTAATCATCAATGGTGTCTGAGTAATAGTCAATGGTGTCTGAGTAATAGTCAGTGGTGTCTGAGTAATAGTCATTGGTGTCTGAGTAATAGTCAACGGTGTCTGAGTAATAGTCAGTGGTGTCTGAGTAATCTTCAATGGTGTGAGAGAAGTCGTCAATGGTGTCTGAGTAATCGTCAATGGTGTCTGAGTAATCGTCAATGGTGTCTGAGTAATCTTCAATGGTGTCTGAGTAATCGTCAATGGTGTCTGAGTAATCGTCAATGGTGTCTGAGTAATCGCCAATGGTGTCTGAATAACCGTCACTGGGGTGCATCCGCACGCTAACATCTGCCCCTGGCTGTAATTATTCCAACCAACTATTCTACGTCCTTGACAACATAGCATACATCCTGCACAAACATCACTACATTATCGCTCATGTGGCTATCATGGCGTCTTCTATATTATGTACAAGAGCAGGAAGATGATTACATTTCACCAAGACTTTGACAAACTCTATTCAGGCATATAATATATATCATGTCATCTCCTTTATTATGTACAAGAACAGGAAGGCGATTATATTTCACCGAGACTTTTAACAAACTCTATTCAGACATGTTATAGCGTCTCGTACAACCTGCATACCCCTCACCATTTTATCTCTCATGAGGTTTATCATGTCATCTTCTTTGTTATGTACAAGAACAGGAAGGCGATTATATTTCACAGACACTTGACAAACTCTATTCAGGCATGTTATCTTTACAACTTCATTCAGTTCATAATAATTGCGTGCTTTATTCGCGACCATCATACATACTGTATAGTTATCCACAGCGGTCATATGCAATAGCGTGAAACCGTTGCCAAGGCAACAGTCCACATAGCAAACATTCGCTTTTGGAACCAAGCAATGATGGCTCTTTAAGTCAGGTAGTCATAAGACAAGGGATAAATGAAGAAACATCATTTGGCAGCAAATGCAATATAACATATCGAATGACTTTATCAGGCGATCACCTCTCTTTAGTGATCACATTTTGATGGCCCAGACAGTATCCATTATAAACAGGTTTTACTGTGTTTCCTTAAGGCAGGTGATAGACAGACACAATGTCTTAAGGACCCACCATCTTGTAACCCATAATGACAGATCCTATAAAACTTCTTGATGCTCGGCAAGGTGGTCAGATTATGCAGGTATCTATGCAAGGCATGTGGTCTGTCATTGTAAGTATAGAGTCTTATCCTCGGTTGTTCGTTTGGTTTGAATATGTCTACATACTTTACTATTAAATATGATCAACAGCAATTAAACATGGCCGCAGTACTAGTGGACTCAGCCATGCTCGTGTATGTTTCATACCCTGGGGAACGTTTGACCCTGGTGAACCGAGATCGATAATCTAGCTTTAAGACAAACAATGTAACACGTTAATACTGATTGAACTTACGCATATATTATTAACAATTATAATCCTAATCTATGTTCCTAAATGGTGAATACTCGACGACTGATAACTGGATTGCCAAACACACCCGCCTGACCTAACTATGGATTTTTATTATTATTAAACCATTTCTGATTATTGATAATAACCTACCACTATATCCTAACCAGTATCTAGCTGAACAACCGACCAGAATAACCACGAACACCCCCACCCCACCCCCACCCACACCCCCACCCCCATTAAGTTCGTGTCACTTAAATATATTATAGTGACGTCACATCGTCTGTTAAGTCACGTATGATCAAGTGTGTATTGGCATACGATGACACGAATACTCAAATTAATACAAGTCTTAATTAAGCAGTTAGTTGTGAAATAAGCTGATCATTAATTAATACAGGATTGTATATGTAAATTGACGGTACGGTAACTTTTGATAATACATCTATATGAATAATTAATACACAGTTAAGCCATTAGTGTTTGAGTTTATACACAAAGTCCACTTAAAGTATTGACTAGTTGGCATCTAAGTAATGTTCGCTATGTACGCTGTCCGAATTACTTATTGTTCAAACGATATGTATGTTCAAATGTTGATTGCTATTCGATGGGCGCGTGTTCTTGTACAAATTGCATGTAGATTCAAGTGTTGATTGATATTCGATGGGCGCGTGTTCTTGTCCAAACTGTATGTGTGTTCAAATGTTGATTGCTATTCGATGGGCGCGTGTTCTTGTCCAAACTATATGTATGTTCAAATGCTGATTGCTATTCGATGGGCGCGTGTTCTTGTCCAAACTGTATGTAGATTCAAGTGTTGGTTGCTATTCGATGGGCGTGTATTGGTACGTGTGAAGTCCTATTATGTCGATTCATGTGTGGTATGGCTAGTGTCGTCGACATGGGCGCGGCCCTTGTTCTGCCTGGCGTGTATTGCTAAAAATAATGGGGATATAACTTTCCAATTTTTTGCATGTCTGTAGTTCTTTGGGAGCACTATCGAGATGTTTGGTCTAAAATCTGGGGTAATGGCCAGTTCAGACAGTGTGGCGCCAAAAATACACCTGTGAACGGAATTCCATTAAGATTTACGATAATCAGACCTCCATTGCTAAAAATAATGTATATAGAACATCCTAATTTTTTGCATGTCTGTAGTTCTTTGGGAGCGCTATCAAGCTATCTGGTCTAAAATCTTACACAGTTTTTATTACAACCATGAAAAAACGAATGTGTCGAATGTTTCGAATGTGAATAAGGAACTGTGTTCAAATCAGTCTGATTTTCCAGTGTTGACTAAGAATAATAGAAAGATAAAATTGTCATGCACTTCTAAACCTGTTTACTGCTGAATGGTCAATCCCTTATTTACCTGCTTTCTACTGAATGGTCAATCATCTAGCTGAATTATTTGACCAGTTTTGTGAGTATATATAGATCTTCTCCAAAGATACCTAGGTGATTGATCCGACCGACAAGTAATATTATCTTGAGCAGTTCTAGAAACGGAATTTCACCAGCGAACTGGACTGAATATGAAGTACAAGAAAAGATTTTTTTGTTCGAGTGCAGGTACTCATGGAAGCCGTATATCTGTTCCTGGAACAGATCTAGTTATTATTATTATTATTATTATTATTATTCCGCCGCCAGCCATTTCCAGCAAGTAAATTGAACCAAAACTCCGAAACCGGCAAGCAAATTGAATCAAAACTTAGAATATATGGTTGAGATCACCCCCTGAATCAAAATAGCTAAACAGAGCCTGATTGGCTCGGGGCATTGGCGGCCATATTGATGACGTCATAAATGACAAAATAATCTTCTCCTCTGGAACTTCTGAAGCGATCTGGCTAAGATTTGGTGAATATAATTAGTCTATGGCGGCAAGTAAGATTTGTTCGCAAAAACTTGATTGGTAAAACAGTATCGCCACCATGGACCAATCAAATTCGAGCATTTTGAACTTTTTTATTTGATGGATTTGGATGGAGAAAATTGCTATACATATGTTAGTTGACCATCTGCATGGTGTGTTTTAAAATGAACGAGACCCATCTGTAAAGGGCGGAACTATTTAGATTTTAATTTTCCTCTTTATTATGTAGTAGAAGACAGTTTGCTATAGGCTCTAATAAAAATGATTAATGTGACATTTGATTTTCATTTTATATCTCTGGGGTAATAAATGGCATTTGCTACTGTAAGTACTCTAGGCAAACAGATTAATATAATGGGGATTTAATTGCCATTTAATACCAGTTGACCATCTGCCCGATTAACCCATGAATGTATTAATGTCAACATAAAACTTGCACTTAATGTAGATGCTAAGGATAGCTGATGAATATTTTTCAAAACAATTTGACAGGAAATTGTTCCTGCCTATTAAACTTTCTACTGGTGAAATATTAGATTTTGTATTAACCCTTATACTGCAATGTTAACTTTTATTTCATTGATTTTGTACTAATTTTCCAGTATCCATTAAGAAATATTGGAACGGTAAATTGTCACACACTTCGTATATTTTTTACTGCTGAATGGCCAATCCCTGATTAACCTATTTACTGCTGAATGGCCAATCATCTAGCTGAATTTTGTGACCAGTTTTGTGTCTGTATATAAATCTTCTCCAAAGCCACCTAAGTGATTGATCCGAATGACAAGTATTATTATCTAGAGCAGTTACTAAAAAGTGAATTTCACCAGAGAACATTTGTATACAATTTGTACACATTGATCCCTGAATATCATGTAACATGTTGAATATTTTGAAACTAATTTGACTGTGTGTTGTGGCTGCAACAACGCCCAGTGAAATAGTTTCAAAATATTCAACATAATGTTAAAAACATAGGGCCTTAACCTCTTATGATGAAGCCGGCCAAACCGGCCTCTGCAGGGGTCTTGAGGAATGTCGATTAGTAGGCCAAGTGAAAACTATTTCTGAAAATTTACCACTGGAATGACTGGCTCGGTAAGCGAGCCAGTCATTCCAGTTGCAAAATTTCAAAATACAATTTTCTTGGCCTGCAATAAGACATTCAACAAGAAAATGTTTAGTTTTTTGACAAGATTTAGTCATTAAAGGGTTAAATGTTAAGGACATAGGGCTTACAATTTGTACACTTGATGGACATTATAATCCTGTCTAGCATAGTTAGAAATCTGAGGGGCATTGCTAGAAATTGATACCTCTATGTTTTTATGCCTGTAATAAATAAGCAACAAAGCTCGCTAACTGGTCCCATCAGGCTACTGGACATATTCAGTATTTTAAAGATTCATTTGGAACGAGATTACATTATAGAGTACCTTAAGTTATTTGTAGAACACAGGACTTGAATAATTTTATGTCCCTCTCTTCCTGTGATAGCACTTTGAAAGAAAGCGCACACCAGGCAGTCTTTGACGAACTGTGTCAGAGGGCTTATCTGAGTTAAATATCACTGATGTCTATTGCTGCATATGCAGTGCATTAAGATCAATCTATGTACAGTAACATCATTATTTTTAAGTTCATGGCCTCTGAAGTCCTTGGTCTCCAAAATCATTTCTCTTTTTCAACTGCCCTGTATTAACCCACCTTTACTGACAAATTCTTAAGCTCCTAATTAGATCGTTATTGACAGGAGTATAATGTCGATTCCGAACAGAAATATACTGAACATTATTGTTGACTAGGGTATCAACAACATGCAGCCAAATTGGGTTTTTTAAAGTCAGCCAAATTGTTTTAGGTTTCTTTGATAACTGTTCTGAAAATAGAATGAAATAGACTGTTACACTGTTTATTCATTTGGACAAACAATCATGAAATGCTTTAGTGTCATGAAAAGAATGAATGAGACCAATGATAGGGGTTGTGGCTCACAAACCACAGTGGGGGTGGGGGAGGTGATAATTACCCTGCATAAAAAGGCTAACATTTCAATTTCGCACTGATCTCAACATAATTATTTATCCAATGATCGATTTAAAAGCGCATTTATTTCTGAAGATAGTTGTGCGGAGAACCAACTTAATGTTTTGAAAGCACGTTGACTGAACGTTGTTGCTACCTAAGGAAATAATTACGTTCAGTCAAATTGTTTTTA
>JAVVLW010002478.1:0-11877 GCA_034401795.1 Chaetoderma sp. LZ-2023a | reverse complement strand
GATACAATTGCACGACAAATAAATGTTTTCTTTGATGGTGGCCTGGGGAAATTGAATCGGCATGTTGTTCCATTCTTCTTGCATGATTTAGAATGCTTAGAACTGTGTTTCTGCACACTTGAAACAATTTCATATAATTCTTCATCCATGTCTTTATCTGGTAGTTTACATGATATGTACTTGTCCACAAATGATTGTACTGTTTCATCCTCATCTTTATCTACTTTTGGTGCATCTTCAACCCAAAACAAACAGTGTGCATGTGGAGAGCCACGTTGTTGAAATTCAATTCGGTAAAAGAAATCTTTGATCTTTCCAATTGGTTCAGCTGCTGACATAATGACATCTTTAAAAAAACAGTGAAATCTGTGGTCAAACATTCTGCCAGCAGTCACTGGATTGTTCCTTAAGATCTCACATTTCTCAGTCCAATCCAACTCAGTTGCCTTACGCATATCTCCACGCTGTTTAAGGATTGTTTCTATCAGCTCAATCCATCTCATATCAGCTGACGAAAATGAACAAAACCATGTTGGAATACCTAGTTGACGTATCATTGCAAACAGATCCTTCTGTGTTGATTGCCAAAAAGGTGGTGTTCCTCTAATGGGTTTCATAAATTTATAGCCTTCATCAGACTTCAAAATACCTTGCAATGCTCCGTTTTCTGTTAACATTTTACCTGTTACTTTCGTTCCACTTCCATGCCCTTTGCGCAATGCAATTGAGACATTTGATACAACTTGATTTAATTCTGACATATACTGTGCATAGAATATATAGTCTGTGTTGTTGGCAAATCGTGTATCAGCATTCATTAAGCGGCAGTGAAGGTATCTTCCTAATGTTATTCTTTCATCCCTTTCATCAGTGAATGTTGGAGATCCTTTTGGATAGAGTGCTGGAAAACATTTTGCCTCATTTCCTTCATCCATCAGTATTGATACAGGAGAGTTTCCTTGTGCGGGTGCAATGCAGACAATATCATCAACGTGTTGATCTAGTACTTCTTGTCCAATATCCACAGGCTGTAGGCATGTATCTAATAGCATACCCTTTAGTCTTTCCTCATCCTCATCATTATCACCACCTACCACAATTTCACTATCTACCTCTCTCATAGATTCATCAGTGTTATCATTTATATTTGTTTCATTATCTGCCAACTTGTCAAATTTCTTTGATTTTGATTTGGTTATGTCATTCTTGATATTTCCAGATAGTGTATTCTCCCAATTATTATTGAACTCCACATTTGTATACCATTTGTTGTTCTGTTTAAGGTATTCTAGTGCTTCTTGTAAGTGTATTTTGTTTACAAACTGATATTGATAATGACCTTTATAGCAAAGTTTCCGCTTCAATTTTACCCGTATCATCTGGTCATCTGCTTCAAACCGAGGTAATAGTCTGGTAGACTTAGTGATATTTGATGGCACACACATCATTGGTCCGTGGACACCATGCTGGCCTCCCTTAGGCAATGCCATCATCTTTATAAATGGTATGTGTAGTGCAATCAAATGTTGCTCAAGCGTGTTTAGACACTTTAACTTCTCTGGAATAGGCTGTACCTTAAGATTATTTACTACAGCTTCAGCTGGCACGTTGCCGGACAAAACTTTCCTGTGGCAAGTATAGCAAACCCATAGCTGTTTAGCATGTTCTGTAGAGGAACAACCATCAGTGCATGATTCCTTACATCCATGAACATGTTCATAAGATATGCATTTGGTCGCAATTGAAGCTATCTCTTTACCTTTAGCATGGTAGGTCGTTTCCTTACAATGGATTACTTGGTGCCGAAACATAAGTCTATTGCATACACAACATACATAGTCAAGCCCATTTGCTATTTCCTCCTTAAAACTAGAAATAACATGCTGTATGTTTTGTCGTTGTTTATTCTTTTCTGTTCTTCTGATTATACTGTTGACCTTCACCTTGTCTCTGTGTTCAGGATCAGACTTGTATTTCTGAATGCTTTGTGTTTTTACATTCTTCTTATGGTTGTCATCAGTCTTGTATTTCTGAATGCTCTGTGTTTTTACATTCTTCTTATGGTTGTCATCTGTCTTGTATTTCTGAATGCTCTGTGTTTTTACATTCTTCTTATGGTTGTCATCAGTCTTGTATTTCTGAATGCTCTGTGTTTTTACATTCTTCTTATGGTTGTCATCAGTCTTGTATTTCTGAATGCTCTGTGTTTTTACATTCTTCTTATGGTTGTCATCAGTCTTGTATTTCTGAATGCTCTGTGTTTTTACATTCTTCTTATGGTTGTCATCAGTCTTGTATTTCTGAATGCTCTGTGTTTTTACATTCTTCTTATGGTTGTCATCAGTCTTGTATTTCTGAATGCTCGTTGTTTTTACATTCTTCTTATGGTTGTCATCAGTCTTGTATTTCTGAATGCTCTGTGTTTTTACATTCCTCTTATGGTTGTCATCAGTCTTGTATTTCTGAATGCTCTGTGTTTTTACATTCTTCTTATGGTTGTCATCAGTCTTGTATTTCTGAATGCTTTGTGTTTTTACATTCTTCTTATGGTTGGCATCAGTCTTGTATTTCTGAATGCTCTGTGTTTTTACATTCTTCTTATGGTTGTCATCAGTCTTGTATTTCTGAATGCTCTGTGTTTTTACATTTTTCTTATGGTTATCATCAGTCTTGTATTTCTGAATGCTCTGTGTTTTTACATTCTTCTTATGGTTGTCATCAGTCTTGTATTTCTGAATGCTCTGTGTTTTTACATTCTTCTTATGGTTGTCATCAGTCTTGTATTTCTGAATGCTCTGTGTTTTTACATTCTTCTTATGGTTGTCATCAGTCTTGTATTTCTGAATGCTCTGTGTTTTTACATTTTTCTTATGGTTATCATCAGTCTTGTATTTCTGAATGCTCTGTGTTTTTACATTCTTCTTATGGTTGTCATCAGTCTTGTATTTCTGAATGCTCTGTGTTTTTACATTCTTCTTATGGTTATCATCAGTCTTGTATTTCTTCTTATGGTTATCATCAGTCTTGTATTTTTGAATACTCTGTGCTTTTACATTCTTCTTATGCTCAATATCAGTCTTGTATTTTTGAATAATTTTAATCTTCTTGTTTTCTCTGTATGGAATGTTACATCTGTAGTAATCCTTGGCTGCCTGTCGCTTCCTTTCTCTGAACTTCTCGTCTGTGTTACCTTCTGCTTTTCTTTTTTTCTTTCTTTTATCAGAAACTTCTGAAGGATGACAGAATGAACTATGTTGTGCACTAATACTGGGTTGATTATTTTGTAGTTGATGTATCAATACAGATTCGGATGTTGGTTGATAATCAGTTTTTGACATCTTACAAACTTTTTGTGGTACACCATCTGGCAATAGCTCATATTTTCGTTTGGATGTTTGCATCTGGAGCTGTTCATTAAAAACCGGCTCAGCATTCACTGATTGCTCCCCTAAGTTTAGTATCTCGTTAGTGCATTGGGTGATATTTCTTTCATATGCTGTATTTTTAACATTTAGTACAACTTCATAATGAGACTGGTTGCAATGCTTCAGATATATGGCTTCTTGCTGACAATTTTGATTCTTGCATAATTTGAGGCATGAAAATCTTAACCATGTGTCACTCAAGATGTAGATGTCTGTCTGTAATAAATCTGCTGCAGCAAGGATCTCTACTTCAGTTGCCCATGTTCCTACGCACTGCATCCGTGATGTTTGTATATATTCATTAAGTGATGTGTACCCATGTCTAAGATAAGTTGAGAACCTTTCGTCATTTTGTCTCATATGATCGATTACAGCGGTTCTAATTCCTTTGTGATGATTTTCAGACCCTGACACAGCATAAGACAAACTTCTAAAGAAGCAATTTCCATCTGCCAGAATAGGCCTGCTATGAGTCGGTTCTCCTAATGTATGTCCAGCGCTCTGATTCGTGACTTTTGCAACAGTAGCCCTTATATTTAGGAGTGCACAAAGATCGTGTTTGACTTTTGATGTCAATGGAAAAAATGTGTATGTTCTAGCAAAGGCAGTGCCGATGATAATATTATCTTCAGCATCTGCTGTTCCATTTTTTGTTTCCATGTTACTTTCCTCAGGAAAATAAATTGATCTGACATAGACATCTATAGGAGTGACCTCAAACTGGGTTTGACTTATATTCATAGACATTGCAAGATCAGTACAGTGCTGATATACTTCTCGGAGACTGTGAAATTGTATTAGAATACTTCTACCATGCGGAACTTGCAACCCTTTTTCATTTCTGGAATGAGAATCAAACATGTAGTACAAATTATCCTTCTGAGTAACTGCAAATGTATTGCAGCCAAAAGTTACAAAACATGCATACGACTGTGATAAGGCCGTGCCCACTGCACTGTGCAACGTCACAACAAAATCATCCAATCCTGTTTCGTTTATATCACTATTCCTGCCAATAACACCTATTAAGCTTTCACGAAGAGGTAATTCAAAGAATGTATCAAATAATTCCAATTCATCAGGTAACTCGGAGATCAAAAGATATTTATCGTGCATGGTTGAAGAAGCTTGTAAATGCCCATATAATTCATTACCCATGTGTAGAATTGTATCAAGATCTGATCCACACCATAGATTGATATCCTTAATTTTACTGTACATAATGGATGTTAAGCTGTTTGCAACACATTGTTTTCCACTGTTCTTCGAAAAACGTACATCGCCCTGGTGGAAGGTACCTTGCACAGCGTATTTGTTTTGATTTATAAACGTACCTTGTATGCTTTCTATGTTATCTGATTGTCTTGGATAGTCTACACAAGTTTTCATTTGTGTTTGATGAGCATAGACATGTTCGGCACTATGTGCCTGCTGTATTACATTAGTGTTTTTTTCTTCTAATAATGTGGCAGTAAGCATAACCTTCTTTCGTGCAACAGATTTCTTCCAATTTCTCTTTCTTGGCATTTTAGATGTATTGAGCAGAAATACTGGCTAAAAGGTAGATAAGGTGCAACAATGTTCAGCCGTCAATAATTGGATGGATCAAGCAGAAATTCTTAACCTTGATTACGTCTTGTGTAATTTATAAAATGGCTTTATCAATAGCTGATCAGAACAACTGTAAGTTATTGTGAATTTGTCCTGTTATATATTGTATTTCTTTTATGTGATAAAATATCGTCCTTTCCGGTTATAATTTAAAATGTTTGTTTTGCTATATTGTTTTCCTATTTACGGAGCCTGCTGTATGTGTCTCTTATTAATTATTCTCTATTCCTGCTATATAGCAAATTGTCTTTTTCATTGTATTAAAAGATGGTCTTTGCACAAATGGCAGAAGCCAAATTATGGTACTTTAGCACAGTTTATAATATGGTTCTTTAGCACAGTTGATCTAAGACAAAATCTGGTCACTTAGCACAGTTTAAAATATGGGCGTTTAGCACAGTTTGCTTTAGTACAATTGGCCGAAGCCAATTCTCAGTAGTTTTGCACAATTGGCCGAAGCCAAATCCCAGTATTTTTGCACAATTGGCCGAAGCCAGCAGCTAAGCATAGGATGCAACCTTTGATCCTGGTATTAGCGCCTGGTGCTATATTCCCACTTATTCGTGGGTGTGTTGTAATGAACACCGCCTTTAAAAAGGCAATCAGCCAACAGTGCCTGAAAATAAAAATAGATGTCTCTAATCAAAATGATACAATACAGGAGATGGATAGATTGAAACTAATCTGACAATAAACTATAGCTAGCTGTCTAAGATAGCAACAGTTTCTAGTCAGATCAATGTCAAGCTAGTCAAATACATAATCAAAGAAAAGGATTTACCAATGTTTCAGCATTGTCAGTTAAAACTTCAACACATACCAAATCAAAAGATAGTAATTAGTTCATCTAGATATTGTCACAAATAATCGCTAGTTCCTATTCTACAGATCATTTGATGGTCTGGTATTGTTCCAAGAATTAAATACATATTTTATAGGATTATCTTACATATTATTCAAATGAAGAATGCGTTGCCAAATTCCGTGGCAGATAGTTCGTTCTTGTTGTTCAGGAGCATACATACATCCTGTCTCATCCTAGTCGATTTTGATCACTCAATAAATATATATTCTGTAAATCTTTTTTCAATAGTCTAATGATTCAGATTGTTCGCAAGTCTAAGGATAATAAATTGGATTTGAATTATGCATAACAAAACCACATCGGCCCTGCGCTGTTGACCAACTGATTCACCAATAGCCAATTGGTTAGTGGGACCTGTATCTTTGTCAAGCATGTACGCCCATAACCAATTGCTTACAGGGTCTTTATCATTTACTAGCAGTACATTCCCCAGACCAATCTGTCAAATTTGTTTAGGGCATTTATAACAACTACACTATTAAATGATGAGTACAATTGTCAAATATGCTGGTCAATGAATTGACATTATTGCTATACACGGTTTCTGCCATAGACTGCCACAAGTTCCATCATTTAGAAATGATCAACAATTTGCATGATAAGTAGAATAATACATTTAAAGTAGAGCTTAACAGCAAAATTATGTGAAAGGTTATTCCTTTCACCAGATGAACAAACTTCGTCATGACTCATAGAGCAGATAGAATGAAACGTGTGTATGTTCTGAAAATGGTATTGCTAAAGCAACAGATGATAGCAACATAATTTTGAAAAGACATATTTACCATACTAAGTAGATCTGAATAATGCCCAATATTGATATGATAGTAAGCAACAGCAATACTGTTCACCGCGTTTGATTTCATCAAAATTACATGTCGAATGTTTGATAATGGATTTACATAAATGAATGCATGGAATTTACTTACAATATAAGTGGCTAACCAGATCCTTCGGAACCTCAAAACGATTTCGGAAATGGTGTTTTCAGTTCTGCTGACTGATGGGCAATCGGATTTACGATTCTGAAATAAAATATATATAATAATAAAAAGCTTCATCGACATCTGCCAGACCGGTGAGGAGCAGGTGCGTTTTGACAATTTCGGTTAAACTTTTCATAAAATCTAAAAGTTTCACCAAAAGAAGTGATCAATCTAAATTCTGAATGGCAGGACAGAGGACAGACGACGGACGATTGACGGTCGCCAGGCCATAAGCTCACTTGGCCTAAAGTAATAAGATATTGTACTAGGTAAGCCACATAACCTTGACATTGACCTTGAACTGACGACCTTGATCTTCAATAAGAATTCATTCTATCACCATATCTTACCTGTGAAGTGGGATAATATGATTTTGCTGTAAGGGTATGTGGTGATTCGAACGGATGCTGTGGTTCTTACGTAAATAAATACGACGGATGCTGGAATTGGGTTGATAGAATGCTGTAACCACCACTTAATTAATGTTCATTAACACTGCTGTTCAATTAATGCTCTAAATATTTCTGAAACATATTTTATGGGGATAATTTTGTCAACTAGCAAAGTTTAGTTCATATGAAATCCACATATGTTTATATTTGCATTTGTATTCTAACCATTGGTAATAAACTGACGGTTGATTTTCATTAGTTCAGTAAAGTTAGTCAATACTAAAGCTGAATATTAATAATAATTAGTATTGAAGCTAGAAATGTGACGTAGGTTCATGGGGTAGGTGTGAAGTCGTCCCTCCATCGTGTGCGATTTCGGCCGTAAAACTATAGACCACCCTATGTGAAAGAGAGCAGTTCGTCGGCCTACATGTGTACATACACAGAAGAATACCCATAGGAGGGTATGTACTTATCCTCTATTATCATTATACATATAGTTATAGCTGGAACACAGGAAATATTATGAGAAAGTGCATGCACGCATGCATTAGTATGACTGTCTCCGGGGGTTTTCAAGCAATAACCACCTATTCACAAAACAGCACCTCAACACCACACCACACGCCCGAACGCACATTAAGTTTTGGCCCCGCCAATAGTTTATCCAACTAGTAAAATATCGTCCTACATCCCTGTATTGCGGGAATGGGTTTACCGTTATACTTAAACGGGAGCTGTAGTAGCAAAATGGCCACTACATTAACAAGAGGTATCAGCAGATACCAAATATCTCGCCTTCGAATGTTGCCACAGGTCCCGGTTTTTCCTGGGCTAAACTTTCTGTGAAAAGATGGTCCAATCCATGTACATATATACAACAAGAGCTATCAGAAGATAGCAAATAGCTTACGGGTATATTAATTGTACATCACAGGATATGATGGACCATCGGATACTGTCACGGATACAGTCACATTTTGAAATTTGACAATACGCTTGTCGAATCAAAATACCTATGGTACTACTCGACTGGCAAGCATAGCACACCAGGACTGCCCGAAAGGGAAAGGGTCCAAACATAAGCAAAGTTGATAGCCTGATAAAGGAAGAACCATTTTCAGAAGCAGGTACATTAATATGATGCAGGCTACATTTAAGAAGCCTATATACCAAACTAAAACATTTTATCTTAACTGGATATGTCTTCAGTCAAATCACCTCTAAAATAATCAAAGTTCAAACGCCGAAAAGATATGGAAAATCTTTGAAAATAAATTTATTTTCTATGTGGGCAAGTCCTAAGCGTCATATAGAATAAATCTGTGAAGTTTTATTCAAACCGGATAACCTTTTGTTGCATAAATTGTCGTACCAAAATGCTTAACCACAACATAATACATATGTCCAATCAGCATAATACAACATATAACCTGGATAAAAAATCAGCCGTAAAATAATCAATGTTCAAACGCCCAAAAAATATGGAAAAAAATTTGAAAGTCGGTTTCTTTTGGATTAGTCCTATGCAGGGAATAAAACAAATTTGTGACATTTTATTCTTGTGGGTACAAATGTCGTTTGAAAAAAACCCTTGACCACAGCATAATGAGTATATCCTGGATACAAATCGAGCCTAATCTCTAAATTGACGTAAGCATTAACTGTTATTGATGAGAGATTTGTCATTATCGCACTGAACTCGACCTTTTGTTGCCATGGTGACTGTGTCATGCCATCTGATTTTAAGGAAGTATGCGTCCGAATTTGAACCGTGTAGCCTATTCTTAACCAAACATGAGTTTGATAGGTTGAGTAAAGCGCAAAATGTTAATGTGTAAAAACTAGGTTTTAGCAAAGACACCGAGACCTTGACCTCTGACCTTTTTATTCCAATGTATACTCCCGTCTGATATTCTCGCGGGTTCCATATTCTCACGGTAATCTGATTTTTTGCTATAAATAAAAACCAACGTCCCTACCGTCTGTTTCCCGTGGCGACGTTGTAGCCCTTATAAACAAACAATGGCATGCCCTGCTGCATACGATATAAGAGAAACAAGATTTTGACCGATTTTCAAAGAAATAATAGCGTTTTATAGCAGGCTATTAAGCTGGATAGCAGTCTTGATATGTTTTTTCTGTGCTTTGACTACGCTGGTCCGCCGTATATAATGGGGTTTTTTTACCGCCACCTACCCTGGTGTTTTAAGGAGGTGATATAAAAACTTTCCTCTGCACAAAATTGGGTTCTATTTTATGAACAATTTGGGAAATAGGACAGTCATCCAAATTCCAGCAACATTTCAAATAGGGAAGATTAATTAATTTTATTGTGATGGCTATTGTCGTAAATACCGCGAGAATATGGAACACCACCATACCATTTGTCAAGGCCTCTTATTATAAAGAAGTATGTGCTCAAGCTTGGATCCAGTAACCGTATGTTTAAGCAAACATTAGATATAAAGTTTAAGTTAAGCTAAGTCAAAGTCAAAGGTAGAGGCGTTCAAACATCATTTGCCAGTTACAATTTACAAAATATCGAGGTTAAAATGCAATGGTTTTACGAAAATCCGAATGACCGTAACCTTTGACCTTTGTTGCCGCGAAGGTCATTGTGCCATACTCTCGTTATGGAGATGGGAGGACGGCATTGCATAAGTCTGTTAAGCGCGCTTTACGGTGACCTCACGCAACAAGGCCCGGTAGGGGAGACCGGGGATAGTCGAGGAAAGTTACTTTCAGGAAGAAGTACGTAATATTTTCATCACAGTGTATTTTGTTTCATAAGAAAACATGTGAAGATCAACGGTAGAGGCGTTCAAACATTATTTGTCAGTTACAATTTATTTCTTTTAAATAAACAATTGAAACAAATTAACCTTTTAGATTCATTAAATATTGCAATGATTCTATGGAAGAACTTTCCCCATGTGGTCTGACTTCCCCCACGTGCTTGACGAACTTGCCCCACTAATGTTTGTCCCATCACGTCTTCTTCTTCTTCCTTAATTTTCAAAAAATCAGCCAAGATTTAAAGCTTGGTGTTTGCTTATTTAATATTTGTGTCCTGTGGCCAATTTAAATGAAAGTTTACATCTATAAGTTTATTAAGAAATATACAATGCTGAAAATATGTGAAAATGTGCCAACTAGTCCTGGTCTCCCTTATACTCAGATCAAGAATGGACCTGAGGAAGATAAAGATTTTGGCTGAGGACAAGACACAGTGGTCAAAACTGAAGAAGGACTGATTGCAACTATAGGATGTCTCCACAATAGTATCAACCAAACACAGATATGAACTAGTAAGTTGAACTAAGCACACAATGTTAATGCTGAAAAACAATGTTTTACTAATATGACGGTGACATTGACCTTTGATCTTCTGAGGTGTGGGAACCTATTTTGGCCTGGGTGGTGGTGCTAAATTATGGGTGGGCGCCAAACCTAAGGGTCTCTATTGGGATACACTAAGGAAGAGGAAGAAGGTTTTGCTTAGAGGTTATGGCGGCATGTCCAAGGTTGGACCATTGGGTCCAGTAAGCTTAAAGGTGATCACAAACGAGAATATAGAATTTAATAAAACGGGTAAAAAACAAAAGCTTTTATTAAAAATAAAATTTAGAAAAAATTTCACAACCTCAATCAATGTTAAAATTTCAGTTAACCTCATCGATTTTGACCCGCCATAATATTCAGGCTATGAGGTCATCGCGTAAATCGCCAACCACATGGGTTCCTATTACAGAAAACTGGCGTCTAATAAAGCGGGGCATCAGATATGATACCAGTACTTAGATTAGCACACGCTAGTGTTTCACTCGTATCTCTGTTGTGAGCTTATCACTCATCAACAACATCAGTATAATTCTTGCAATGATGTCATACCACAACACTCACATACGCGATGTCATACCGCATTAGACCTTTCCAATGTGTCCATCATATGACGTCATAATTAACTACTTGGCGTGTAGCTTGACGTAGTGATTTCGAAATAGCCCGTCTTTAACACTTAATAGTCCGACACGTAAGAATTGTATTCTTTGCTATTTATTAAACATGCTGTTGAATATTTTGAAACTAATTTGACTGGGCCCTGATGCTGCAATAGGCAGCAACACGACCCAGTCAAATGAGTTTCAAAATATTTAACAGCTTACCTGCATAGTTCTCAGGAAATATTGATAGTCAGTAGTTCAGAGATCGACCGATCCCAACACATGCGAGGTGTGGGTAGAGCTTAGCTAGAGGTGGGCGGGGCATAGCTGAAACTGGAAAGGTCCATTCACCTTTTTCAAGTTTATCCTAAGACACCATAATCAACTAAGTGACGTGTATGACTCGATATAGACCGTAGTCTTAAATGCTTAATAGTCCGACACGTTGCACGAATTGTATGTCTACTATTTAATAAACATGCTGTTGACTATTTTAAAACTATTTTGACTGAGCGCCCAGTCGAATTAGTTTCAAAATATTCAACAGCTTACCCGCATAGTTTTCTGGAAATTGAGAGTGAGTGAGTTCAGAGATCGATCGATCCCAAGACGAGCGTGCTATGGGTGAAGCTTAGCTAGGGATGGGAGGGC